>MU223798.1:259485-318545 GCA_018584345.1 Thuja plicata
CTCTAAATACTTTATTTTTATCATAATGAATCTACAAGAGACCAATACATGGATTTATCGTATCAAGTTAGGTAGATGATGTAAAAAAGATGAGACTCGCTAGTGATTATAGTTTCACTTTATTTGACGGTTCCATTAATTTGTTGGATAAGTGGTAGTGTATGGTCCTTGTCCACTATATAAGTTGAGTACATGATATTTGGTCATATTGTAAAGAACTCATTTTAAGATATTATGTTTTTTTATTAATAGGGGACCCTAAAACCCTTTACAAAAAAATGTTTCCTAAAAGGAAAACATCAACAAACTGGTAGCAACCAATAACTAAACAACATGAAAAAAATAAAGACAAGGAACCAGAAAACATAAATGTAATTCCTTCAAGGTATGAGAAACTTTGATATATATTTGGATCAAGTGATCATGAAGATTGACCACCTCCTAAATAATCATATTCTGACCCTCCTGAGGTTTGGAATGGCTATGAATTCGAGTGGATGGACCTTGCAACTAGGAAGTAGACTTTTTACCTTTATCTTTATGAGCATCATGACTAGCAAAATCATCTTCTTCTTTTTTGTCTTTGCCAGCATCACCAATGTTAGCACCAATGACAATACATTTCCTCTCCCACTCCATGGTTTTCAAGTTCTTAACTAGATCATTGAGTATTTGAAACTTGTTTACACTATTTTGGATGGTTGTTTGGATAACTTTAACCATAGTTTCAATTATCCAATGTACATTATGGATGGTCCCCTCAAGATTTCTAATTTTTCATTCATAATCATTTGTCAAAATATTAATGTCCATGTAGAAACCTTCTCCAAAATGGATAGCATTTTGGAGTTATCATCCTTGCTCTTGTCATGATCAACCCCACAAACAAATTCTCCAATTTGCTTTGAAGAGTCTGCAATCTTGCAGGAATAAGGATAATCTTAGCATAAAACCATTTAGACATTCTAAACTTCCCCATAGCTCCATCTTTGGCAAGATCAATGACATCATCAATGTGTCTCTTGTTACTATTGTGATAAGGTATTATATGTTTTACTAATTAAGTAGGGGAAAATACCCTTATCCCTCATAGAATTAAGACAACAATCAATGTATCAGAACATCAAGCACAAAACAACATCCAACATTAAACAATCAAAAGCATATAAACTACCTTGGTACAAACACACCCAAAAAGTAATAAAAAATATAGCCAGCCAAGGATTCAGACCTCTAGTCAAACCTATCAACCAAATATCATAAACATATGGCCATAATCTATCATATTATCAGTTAAACTAAGACCTACATCATCATTATTAATAATAATTAGTTCAATTGACATTTTGTCCAAGAGCACATATCTCTATATGATACCAATAAGAACAACATAATGTACCATAACCAGGTGTATCTCACTATGTCAATACTAGATCATGATAACAACCTCAACAAGTCTAGCATCCCAAATCATGTATGCAACAAGCAATTGCACAATGATTTTTTGCATTTATGGTTTAAACATTGTGCAATTTTTCATCATCAACATTTCAGATCACACTACATGATCCAACGTCAGGATGAAGCAATGGCTAGAGAGCGCAAAATATAGAATAATTGCATACTCAAGAGCTTAAATGGAGGTACAAAGTGTTTTATTTGATTTTTGAGTGCACACCCATGTGTGAATGGGTTCACTTTTTGAGACTTAGGACTTTTTGATTTTATCCCAATGTTTATGCTTTTTTGGGTTTAGGATTTGATGATTGATGATTTGATTCAATAAGTTAAGATTAAAATTATGTAAGCAAGTTTGATTAAATGCTCAATAATTTAGAATCCAGCAATAATGTCTTAAATTCAGGATTTATTAAGACCAAATATTTGAGAAAAAGGGGCTATGGGTTTGGTGGACCATTTTTGGGTGATTACATTTACCCCTCTTTGACTAATGTGTGATCGATCTGGGAACACATTGGGTCAAATAAAATTTGAAGATTGATTGAATCTGGAAATAGCTTGATATGAAGCGATGAAACTATCCGACAGATCAAAAACTGATTCCAAACTTGATCAAGTGGAGATCGATTGAAGATATCAGCTTCGAACTTGATTGAGCGAAGACTGATGAAGATATCTGAATATATCATCTCCGGGCTTGATTGAGCAAAGACTAATAGAAGAGTCTGAACATTCAGTTTGATGTGAAGCGATGAAACTAAATGTCCATCCCCTCAACAGATTTCTTGGTTTAATTTTGAAATGACGAACCAACCTGGTGTGGTGCGATGAGACTGATTGCCATTTGATTGATTTGATTAGGATAATTGACTTGATATGGATCCTGATGAAGCCAAATGCCAGATTGGGGGGAGTTCTCAAATTGATATGGTGCGATGAATCTGATATGCCCCTATAGATTTGATGTGTAGTGATGAGAATCACTTGATTAGATCCTAATTTAGGTCAGAGCCTGATGCCCTTAGAGATTGAATTTGTTGATTGAATCAAATTGTTGATATAATGGTACTGCCCCCTCGGGAACAAAATCGAAAGGAGGGGAGGTACAAGCCCGATAGATAAAAAAAGTATGGAGATATGATATACGAGCATGTTTTTAGGTCTTGGGCGACCAAGTGTGACCAAAGTGGACTGATAAGGGAAGTGTGCAAGAAATATGATCAAAAGGAATCTCGAATCGGAATCCTGTGAGGAAAGCATCAACGATCAACTGCATTTATGAGAAATAGGTTAATTTGCATTTTTGAGGATCAAAACATTGTCGGATTTCAATTTCGGTCTCAAAAATGGAGTCAGAGCGGTCCAATTAGCCAGGGGTGCAATTTTTACGTCTGTGGGAGCATTTTGAAAATTAGGTCAAAATTGTTATATAAGGCCCAACGGGGTCATTTTCAAATCATTTTCACTATTCATCTTTGGAGTTTTCGAGAAGCTTCTCTGAGCAAAAATGGTGGTATGGTAACAAAGATATTTTCCTCCTGATTTCCTGTCTCAGTTGCGTATTCGTCTTGCTTAGTAATCTATTTGCGAGCTTTGCTGATGATGTTGTAGTGTTTTCACTTTGATTTGAAATCGATACTGACATTGCTTTTGTTTCTTGTTTGTATGTAGGTGCAGTTTCCTAACATTCAATTCAAATCTATGTATCTGGCTACTATGTAGTTAGTTCACAGCTTGTCTGATGATCAGAGGGCGCACGTCTGAGCTTGTGACCTTTCATGGGTATTACAAATGCCTGATATTCGCGTGAACCATGGGATGTTGAACGTATTAGTGGAGAGATTCCATAGTGAGGACAATACTTTTCTCTTGCCGATGGGGGAGATGACCATCACGCCTGAGGACATCTATAGGATTCTATGGATTCCTTTTGCTGGTGCACGGGTGGAGTATGATTCCACACCTTTAGTTGGAGTGTGTGCGTTAGCTTGTGTCTTTCATGATCCTTTGATTATAGATCGAGCTATCTCCTGGGAGACTTTGGTAGAGAGTTATGGAGAGCAGTGGCCTCTAGAGTGCGTACTTGCCAAATTCATTGGTGGTTTCCTCATGGCTGATCGATCACAACAAGGATTCTTATGTGGTTGGGCGCGGACACTAGAGAGCTTGATGACACATCCTGCGCAGCTTGGTTCAGGTTAGTGTCTTCTAGCATAGATGTACCATGAGATGCATGAGATAAAATATAGGGGTATGTGAAGGATGGCTGTAGGAGTTGTCATTTTGCAGATATGGGCTTGTGAGCATCTTCCCATTTATAGACCAGTTGCAACAGATACCCGATAGGGTGGACAACCTTACGTGTACAAATATTCAGGTTTCATCACGCAACCCTTCTTGGGAAAGACAGAGTATTGGAGGTGGCAGCTGGATGATTTGAGTCTGGTTGTATGGAGACCTTACTTGCAGGTAGAGGCCTGGGTTGAGTGGAGAAATGTCCACAGAGAGTTCTTTGTTTCTCGCTCCTTGTTGGGTAGGACATCCTTGGTGATAGAGAGATTTGCTCTGTCTCGGGTATTGCGACAGTATGGTCATATGCAGAGTATATCCACAGAGTATACCACCTATGCTTAATTTTTGGACGAGGAGCGCAGAGGCTGGTCGAGCAAGTAAGAGTTCATCTTGTGTATTTATTTACTCTTTGTGATTATTTTTGCATAGGTAGTTTAGATTATCGAAACTGAGCATTTTGAGATTTTTGTTATGCAGGTTATCTATTGCATTGTGTACCCAAGAGCTCATCGGGCTTACCTGACTGACATGGGATTATCTGGCAGGGGTAGCGGATGCAGGAGTCACTCTGGAGTACCGAGACCATTTGTCGAGGTATCCTTTCCCTAGGTTTATAGATCCGACCGAGAGGGTGCCAAGGATTGAGGATGATGGCCCGGGGGAGGCACCAGTGGTAGATCCGCCAGTTGTTCCACAGAGAGTACCTCAGTGAGCACCGTCGAGGACTCCTACGCAACCTAGAGCAGGAGGGGGTATTGGTCCTAGTACAAGCAGGGTGTCAGGACAAAAGAGAGATCAAGGGGAGGGGGTACCCTAGGATCCATTGGAGGATAGGTGCCAGCCACACAGGTGGCGAAGGAGGAGATGCCCGATGCACAGCCTGATCTAGGGCTAGATGATGCAGTGAGGATAGTTCAACAACATTGAGAGGCACGAGAGGCTGCAAAGAAGGAGGGTCCCCAGGGAGAGGAGGATCAGAGGGAGCCATAGGATGTGATTAGGTCATTAAGGACACGACTACGAGCTTCACAGACACAGCTAGCGGTGGCTCAGTCTCAGATTGCAGAGAGAGACCGAGTGATCGCAGGGCATGAGCGAGTGATTGCAGGTCATGAGGAGAGGATGCAGGCACTGCAGAGTTAGGTGACCTTTCAGACTAGTAGGGAGGCATACTATGTCGTAGCATATACAATAGTGGTTCCGAGGGCACAGCAGGTGTCTTCATACTCAGAGTATTTAGCACGATCTGAGGGAGTTGTTCCTCCACCTAGGACAGATGCTCCTCCGCGCCCACCACCTAATGGTTGCGAGGGAGGAAGCGAGGCTTGATTACCCTTCTTCTGTCTTATCCCATTTTTGAGATCCACTGGATTGTATATGATTAATTTGCATAGGGGGTGTACATTTTTGCTCGATATTTATGAGAGCACATCCTTTTGTATACACTGATACGTTTTGAGATATATATATATATATATATATGTATATATATATATATATATATGATGATGATCCTTTTGGTGCTCGATATGTTATCTTGTCTTTATCTTTGTTCACATCTTTTGTTGTTGTTGTTGTATGATCTGTTGATGTTATATTATTTATGTAGCTTAGATCATAACTCATGCATGCTTTGTTTGTGTTGACCATATAGTACGCTTTTGTTCTTGTCATTAACCTTTATGCGTATGTAAGTAACCTTTGAGGAGATGAAATGCAGTTGTTTGTGTCAGCGGAGGATTAGAAGATGTAAATGGTTATAGGGATAGCTCTGTGTTTTAGATGATTGGATGGAGTAGACTGTGATACTATTTATGCAACCCTAAAAAAATGCAACCTACGACACGAGTGAAGTCACCGATTTATGTAGTCACAATATTTTCATCATTTGGACATTAGGGACACCGGAGTCAGTACAACCCTTACTAGCTCCTCAGGAGCTATAAAGATATGAATACGACCCTTCATCAGATAGGTGTGAGAAACAAATGTAAGCATCTAGGCATAAGCGTCGAGATGACCTGAACATTATTTCTAGTTTTGATATAACAATAATACACCAGTATCGAGGCATTCGGGGTCAAGATAACTGTGAGTGCCTTGTTGTTAAAGCAAGCAGAATAACAGACAAGGAGATAGTACCAACCTCACCTTATTATGCAAGAGAGTAGGATCGAGGGATGTGTGGCTTATCCACCTGAATGCGGAAGCTCTTACCACATACATTGACATAAGGATCATTGGAACAACACCAACAAGCAGCAATCAAAGAAAATATAGGAAATCATTGATAACAGACAACATACAAGAAAATTGTCAGCAATCATTCAGTCTATTTAACTTGTTGATGAGATGAGTGTTGAGGAACACTTTCATGTGTGTTAGTGCATATGTTATTCGATGTTGTGTTTAGGAACACAGGTTTTGTCCAAAGGGGAGTGTCGAGAAACATTGTTGATTAAAGTGTTGAAAAACACTAGTGTGTCAGTGGCAAAATGTCCAAAGGAAAGACCAGGTGTGAGGACTTAACAGGCTGACTGACAGGAGATTGGGATAGCAGGAGGCCGACGCAAGACCTAAAGAGAGCTTCATTCAGTGAAGCAAGGACTAACTTGATATGATTGCTCAGAGAAATACATAGATCATCCCACAGATGAGATGAGCCAAGATATGCTTTGATAGATGGATCATTGAGTTTACAAGTGGTGCCTGTTGCCAGGTTTTCACCACTTGGTAGAGATTCTATTTTTGCTACCAGGGCACCTATTTCTAGGTTTTCACCAAGGCACTTTTTCTTGATTTTCAATTTTTTTTGTATTTTTTTTTTTTTTTAATTTTTTTTTTTATTATTATTATTTTTATTTGACTCATCGAGGTGCTAGTTTGCCAAGTTTTCACCAAGACAGTCATTTTTTCAGGACATTTTTCAAATGTTTTTGATCTTTTTACACTTTTCACTTTTTTTTGGATATTTTTTTCAGGATCATATATGCTGCTGACTAGCGAGAATGCTCAAGCATAGAACTTCTTCAGGTGGAGAGTATTGACGGGATCAGCAAAGGTAAAAGGTATCTCCTTCTGGAGTTGATAGCTGATAGGACCCAGAGCCAAATGTTGTGGTGATCACAAAGGGACCCAGCCAGTTGGGTTCAAATTTCCCTTTTTTTTCATGGTGTTGTTGATTTTTGGGATTCTCTTTGAGCACAAGGTCTCCGACCTGAAATTCTCTAGGTCTCACCTTTTTGTTGTAGCCTCGAGACATTCTCTTTTGATAGACCCTTAGATGGTCAAATGCTGCTTTTCTACGCTCATCGAGTAATTCTAGTTTTTGGATTCTGGAGATCCAATATTGTTCATCTGTGATGAGTCCGTGCAGGTTCACTCAAAGTGAAGGTATTTCAACTTCAATGGGAAATACAGCTTCCATGCCATATACCAAAGAGAATGGCGTTGCCCATGTAGGTGTCCTGATACTTGCTGTATAAGCCCATAAGGCTGGATTGAGTTGAAGATGCCAGTCCTTTCCAGTCTTTCTCACTGTTCGATGTAAGATCTTCAATATGTTTTTATTAGAGGCTTTTGCATGTCCATTCCCTTGAGGATAGTAAGTAGAAGAACAATGTCAGGTAATCTTGAACTTATCACAAAGTTCATCTATGTCTTTGTTCTTAAATTTTCCCCCATTATCTGTTACAATGGATGAGGGAATATCGTATCTGCAGATAATATAGTTGAGAATAAACATGGATACTTGTTTACCCATGGCCTTGATCAAGGGTACAACTTCAACCCATTTGGTGAAGTATTCTGTGGCTGTTATGATGAATTTGTGCCCACCTGAAGACGATGGGTAGATTTGCCTGATCAGGTCGAAGGTACATTGTTGAAATGGCCAATGAGTAATAAAAGGTAATAGCTCTCATGCAGGAGCGTGAATCAAGTGGCCATTACTTTGACATTTCTTGCATGTTTTAGCAAACTGTATAGTGTCTTTTTCCATGGAGGGCCAGTAATACCCTGCTCGAAGGAGTTTCTTAGCTAACGAGAGACCATTCGAATGAGATCCACAAATACCTTCATGGACTTCCTCTAGTTTGCGTTTAGATTCATCATGTTTTAGACACCTAAGGAGAGTACCATCAAGACCTCTTCTGTACAGGTCATTAGCCATGATTAGGTAACGAGATGCATTCCTTATAAGGCTTCTCTTTTCATTTCTTCATAGGTTGTTTGGAAAGGCTTGGTTTTGGAGGTAAGAGTAGATATGCATGTATTGGGAAGAGTCAGTACCTATGAGGAAGCACACGACTCAGGATTCAGGGGAATCATAGGTGGGAAAGAGGATTTCTTCCACCAGGAAGTCATAACGAGCATGGTGTTCTTCAAGTTGTAGCATGGAGGTCAAGGTAGCCATAGCATCGGCTACTTTGTTTGCTTCTCTTGGTATCTGTTGGAAAGTAAAAAATATGAAGTATTTCTTGAGAGAATCAACCATCCATTTATACAACATCAATTTATCATCATTTGTCTGATATTGATCATTGACCTGGTTGATTACCAGCTATGAGTCACCATAAATATGTAGCTTAGTGATCTTCCATTCGATAGCCATCTTCAGACCATTTGCTAAGGCTTCATATTCTGCGATGTTGTTGGTGCAGGGGAACATCATCTTGTAAGCTTTTGGTATCTTATATCCCTGTGGTGTGATGAAGAGAGTTCTGACACCAGCTGCTTGCTGTGTAAAGGATCCGTCGAAGAACATCATCCAGGTGTGATCTATAAGATATAAAAATGGCTTCATTAGGAAATTCTATCAGCAGTGGACGTGTGTCGTGTAAAGGAGCATCAGCCAAGTGACCAACAATGACTTGTCCTTTAATTTCCTTTCTATCAATGTATTCGATGTCAAATTCACTGAGAACCATGACCCATTTAGCCAACCGACCTATGAGAGTTGCTTTGTTTAGTGAGTACTTGAGAGGATCTATTTTGGCAATTAACTTAACAGAGTGTGCCAGCATATAGTGGCATAGTTTTTGAGAAGCAAAAACTATAGCAAGGCAAGCTTTCTTAATGGTAGTGTAGTTATGTTCATAAGACACCATGGTCTTGCTTATATAGTATATAGCTCTTTCTTTTTCATGTCTCATCTTGTTGTGCCAACAAAGCTCCCAAAGACGTGTCTATAGCTGAGATGTATAGAAGGAGAGGCTTTCCTGGAATAGGCGCCATCAACACAGGTGGATTAGCAAGATATTCCTTGATTTGTTGGAAGTGCTTTTCACACCCTTCATCCCAGCCAAAGGTAACTACCTTATGAAATTTTTTTGTGAAAGGTTGTGCTTTATCTGCTAGTTGAGATATAAATCTTCTGATGGATTGAAGTTGTCCTTGTAGAGTCCTAACTTGACTGATATTGCGAGGAGGTGGCATTTCAATGATTGCCTCTACTTTCTCTGGTTCAACCTCAATTCCTTTGGCGGAGATAATGTACCCTAGTAGTTTTCCAGAAGTTACGCTGAAAGCACACTTCTTAGGGTTCAGTCTAAGCTTAAATTGCTCCATTCTGTCCAGAATATTTTCCAAATCTTTCAAGTGAGTGTCTCTTTTTGCAGACTTAGCTAGAGTGTCATCGACATAATATTCCATGTTCTTATGCATCATGTCATGGAAGATGGTGGTCATGGCTCATAGATAAGTTGCCCCAGCATTCTTGAGACCAAAAGGCATGACATTCCAACAAAACGTGCCCCATGCACAGGTAAAGGCAGTTTTCTCCTGATCTTCGGGAGCTATTCGTATCTGATTGTAGCTAGAGAATCCATCCATTAGTGAGTACATCTCATAACCAGCTGTGAGATCCACAATCATATCAATGTTGGGTAAGGGGAAGTCATCCTTGGGACAAGCCTTGTTCAGATCCCTGAAATCTATGCAAAATCAGATTGATTTATCGTGTTTAGTCACCGGGACGATGCTAGAAATCCAATCTGCGTAGGCTATAGCGCGAATGAATTCTTCTTTTAGAAACTTTTCTAATTCATTCTTGACCAATAGTGCCACATGAGGATGCATCTTTCAGAGCTTCTGTTTGACTGGTTTAACTCTAGGAGCAATTGATAAATGGTGTATAATCAGGTCTGTGTCCAAACCTGGCATATCTGAGTAAGACCAAGCAAAGTTGATTTTCTTTCTTGTGAAGAATTGAGTGAACTCTTGCTTTTCTTGTTCAGACAAATATTGTGCTAGATAGATGAGCTGAGGAGCTTATGTTGTTCCCAAATTTATTGCCTGTGTTGGTTCTATGAGTACTGAGGATCTTTCTTGAAGATGATTAGGGAGGGGATCAAGTTCCCCATCCTCAGGTGCCTCAGAAAGGTTTTCACCATCAGATATGCCTTTTTTTTTACTATTTTTGGATCTGACACTGCCACGAGGTGGTTTTCACCATCAGTCCTTTTTTGCTTTTTATCCTTTTTCTTTAGGCTGAGGAACTTGATGTCCCTCTCTGTCATGCTTACGCTCATTGCACTAGTGGAAGAGGTAAGGGGTTCAATAGCGTTTAGGTAGCAAGCCAAGGCATAGTCATTAGGAGCAGAGACAAGATCCAGGGAGGCATCATGATCCCAGTCAATTAATTCAGGATGGACAAGGGGTAAGGGCTTGATAGGTTCCAAGGATAGCACCAAGTTATCCCAATCATGGTCTTCAATGGGAAAGAGGAGATCAGTGAGGGCACTCTCCGAAGGGTTGCCTATATTGTGACTCATCCTAGTTCGTCTAGCGGAGTCGTTGTTGGTAGTCTGAGGATTCGATCTGTTTGATCTAGCATTGTTATTTTCTCTCATCTCTCGAGCGGCCATACGTTCTAGAAATACACTCATCGACATAACCTAGATTCTCCTAGAAGGAACATGTGGTGGGGGAGCATGTCCAGTTCTTGAAGGTTTCTAAGATTCCAAATGTCACCGCTCTCTTCTAGTTCTTGAAGATCCATGAGATCCCAAGTGTCATCATTTTCTTCTATTTCATGCTCCCATTGTGCCCAGGGTTCATGACTATAGCTATTGGGGATAGGATCATTTCTATTGTTGATGGATGCACCGGCATGGATAGAACGTCTGTCAGTGTCCCTATCTTGCGTAGCTAACACAAGAGAATTCCCATATTCTCTCCATAAATTCCAGTTCATGTTGCGTAGGAGAGGTCGTCCGTCCTCTTCTTCAAAGCCATCATTGGGAATGGGAATGTGTTCTGGTTCGGGATGTTCGCTCAGTGATTCATTGGTACAGATATTGTCTTCATGCAAAACATATGATGCAAACTTGTGAACCACATCGACCTCAATATCCATGGTAGCATTAGAGAAGGAGTCCCATTCATACTCATTAGAGTTTGTCTCAATTGAATGGGGTAAATCTAGCACATGCGTGAGAGTCACAACTTGCCCCCTGTTAGGATGTTGTCTTGTTAGAGTAGTGTCTAGACCGTAATCAAACTGAATAGGAGCCTAATTTCTGTCCTCCAGAAAATGAGAGAGTCCCCGAGATGCTTAGGTAATTATGGCATTCATTTTTCCGATCCGCACTATGTTGAGTAGAATCATCTTATGATTTTGGGGAGGCATGAGGAGAGGCCTCTTTAACAACATGTACTCCATCATTGGAAAATCCTGGTAGGTCAAGGACATGGGAAGTGAAGACGAGGTTCCCCCAATTAGGGTGTCTATCCATTGATCCTTGGGTCGGTATTTCCATATTATTGGTGTTGGACCTATTTGGTTTAAAGGGAGTTCTGGAGAATGAGGGAACATATGGTTCCCCTTGATACGTCAGATTGTCAACAACAACATTCATTAACTATTCAAAGGGGAGAGGGATGATTTCATCTCTGCTATCAGCGTTTGTGCCATAGACATTTGTGTACTGCTATTAGGATGATGAATCTCAGGAGGAGAATGAACCTTATCTGCATGATACCCTACACCTGTTTTATCTATGGGATCCTAAAATTTAGCACGGAGAGGCTCCATAAGGCCTTTATCTTTACCCAAGGGTCCTTTACCTATATAGCCCATTTGTCTCACCATCTGATATCCTTTCTCGTATTTATCTGGGCAGATTTCCACATGTGTTACTTCATTAGTTTTCTCTTCATTCCTATATAACCAGGCGAGAACAACCTTTTCTTCATTTTCCTCTGAAAGTGTGAGGTAAAGGTCTTGATGTTTCACTTTTTTCTGTTGTCAAAGTGTTTATGTTTGAGAGATATTTGTCAATTTCCAAGGTGTACATGCACATAAAACATAAAGTGTAAAGAACAAAACACTTGCTACCCTATAGTCAATTTGGCTTAGTATCACAATCTTTGCCCACGCTTGATATTCCTTCACCTCACACAAAGTGATATTGGCTTTTGTCGGGACTAGGCACGTTGTGGGTTTTGGAAAGAGACTCAATTATCAAATCACATAAGCTCCCCCATGCCACATTCATGCTTTCAAACTTCCTTGGGAATACATATGTTGGGTGTAAAAATCTTGGGGTGATTCAGGTAAAGTCCACTTGGATCGATCCTTGCACAAAGATTATGATACTTTCGGAGGTAGATCGGGTAGCCTCTATCTAAAGGTGTGTAGTAAGTTCATCCGTTCATTACTATCCCTTGTAGTTTCACAAGTGAAATTAAGGCATATATCCCTACAAGCACCCAAAATGTATAGTCTTGCATGCAAGATTGAGACCTCTCAACCCTACACAAGTTGAATGCACCTCCCTTGTAGTCTTGTAAGACAAAAAATGGCCCTATAAGTGCCTAGTCAAATGTAGCTCTTGCTTAGCAAGACTAGGGCAACAAGGCCCTACAAATGAGAAAGCATTGAAGATAAAACTAGCCATGTCTTCCCTCTCTTTGGATTGAAGGAAGCATTTGATTATAGTGGGGTGGAAGTAGCCACGTCCGCTTGTTCCCCACTTAGGTCATTCCCAAGAGATTTCTCCCTTGGTAGGCCCTCTAAAGGTTAACTTGAAAAGCAAATAGATTGGCGACAAAAAGGAGTCTAGATTTCAAATTTTCTCTCAAGGAGAAAAGAGCATACTCTCCTATCCAATATTATTTTCTCTACACACACACAAGACACACTTTAAGTTCTTTTCCCCAAAGATTTAATTGCTTAGCACAAAGTAAGTGAGTCTAGGTTTTTTATCTTCCCAAAGGAAAGAGAGCATACTCCCCTAACACTTGCTTCAAGCCAAACAAAAAGATCCTTCTAATTAATCTATGTGCCTATGAATCAAAGGAAGATGCTAACAAGCATGATCATTTGGTTGATGTGATTCCAAGGCAACCTGCAAACACCATTAGTAATTTCAAAGCTTTCTTTGACAAGCATCCTAGAAGCACAAACCATTAGTAGTTATATCAAAATAGTGTGCAAGTATAGCCTTGGCAAGCGAATCTTCCTCAAAAATGTTCTACAAAAACCAGTTAGGCTGCAAAAATAGATAATGAAAAGACCAAAGAAGACATGCCAAGCATTAGAAAGCATAAATTAGCTCAAGAGAAACCATAAAAATGCTAGCTATCTCTAAAATGATAAAGTACATAATACAGACTGGTATCAAATCCCGTACGACAAAACAGGGGTTGTCATACGAAGAAATAGAGTCTCACCAAAACTCATACGATAAATCTAATGCTCTGATATGACAAAAGGCAGATTATAAAAGCTCATATGAAAATATACCTTTTCTCATACTACAAAGTACCAATCTATAATTTTTTGTACGACAGAGAATAGAGAACAGAATGACAGAAAGCGCAATTTCGTCAAAAATATGCAAGAAATTGTAAAAATGGAGCAAAACGCAACTTTCTGCACCACGGTGGGCGCCAAAAATGTGTGCGGTAAAATGTACAACTAGAATATGCAACCAAACACTTCAATAAACCATTACATAAAAAGGGGTTAGAAAACATAAGATTCAAAGCATGAGAAAAACCCTTAGAAATTGGTTTATTGCTTCCTAGTTGAAGTGAGTGTGATTCTCATGTTTGTCCATCAGATTAGACATAGAGAAATCAGTGACTTGACTACTCCAAAATGGAAGATTCAATGCAATATGGAGCAAGATGCATAGACTTGCATGCTTTACTCTTGAAAGCTTGAAAATGAGAATGCATGGATTACCCAATGAAATGCATAGCAACTATGAGAAATGAAACTAGAATGCAAGATCTAAACTAGAAATGGAAAGAACAATGCATTTAGATTAAGCTATGAGATGAGAACTAGAATGCTATTAAGCTAGGAAGTGAAGCTAAACAATGCAAGAAACTAGCATGAGAGCAAATAAACTATGAATGCACTATGAAATCTAGGATGAAAATAGCATTATAACTCTACTCCAAATCTTCTCTATATTTTGAGTAAGGGAGCTATCCCTTTTATAAGAGATTCCAAGGAATGAGTGGTTGAGATTAAGAGGCAAAAGACTTTGATCAATGGTGGTGATGCAATTCCTCTCAATCCATGTGAGATGAGAAAGTGATTTTGATTGGCCAACTTGTGAGGAGAATAAGACAAAATTGGTATTTTCCTCTCTTTTATTTGTTTTATTTGATTTTTGAGTGCACACCCATGTGTGAATGGGTTCACTTTTTGAGACTTAGAAATTTTTGATTTTATCCCAATGTTTATGCTTTTTTGGGTTTAGGATTTGATGATTGATGATTTGATTCAATAAGTTAAGATTAAAATTATGTAAGCAAGTTTGATTAAATGCTCAATAATTTAGAATCTAGCAATAATGTCTTAAATTCAGGATTTATTAAGACCAAATATTTGAGAAAAAGGGGCTATGGGTTTGTTGGACCATTTTTGGGTGATTACACCTTATGCTACAGAAGTAGGATTGAAAGATGGTTGTGAGGAAAACTATATTGAAATTCTTAGCAAAAATTCAAAGAAAAAAGGAATACCATGGAGAGGCAATCCCTATATAATTCTAGAGGACATAATAACAAACAGTAAAAATCTGAGTTGCATGATTGCTTTACCAGGATCTAAAAGAATAAAAAATCCTCTCTGAAATAATCCATGATGATGAACATACATAGTTGGAATGTAAGAGGCTTGGACATTCCAGATAGGAAATATGTTTTTAGGAAATGGTGTAACAATCTGAAGAAAAAAATATATCATTATCCTTTAGGAGCTCAAGGTTGTGGGGTTGAAATCATACACCATGATGAAATTTTTATGAGATCAAGACATTGATTTCATTGTAACCATGAAAGAGGCAAGGGTGGTGTTTCCATCCTAATTGGCCCTAAATGGGATGATAAGATCATGGATAATGTTATCTCCCCTTGTCAAAGATCCCAATGGGTCACATTCAAGGTGAAGGAAAAAGTTATAGGCATTTGTAATATCTACGCTACTAATGATTATAGAGAATGGGCCAATTTTTTGGACTAGCTAACATCCGACCTCCCTAATGCTCACTGGATTTTTGTTTGGGACTTTAACATGGTAGAATAGAATGAAGATAAATGTGGAGGAAAAAAACACTCTTGAAAAGGGAATGAACATTTTTTCTAGGCGAAATTCAAAAGAAGATTTAGTCTTATTGACCCGATTGAAAGGAAAAATAATTCTACATCAAACATCTAGTATGCATAGTGTAATAACCAAACTGGCCAGCAAAGAGTGTACTGAAAACTTGATAGATTCTACACAGATGCCTCCTTCTTCTCTTTTTCCGCATATGATGGACATTCTCCCGTGACTGTTATCCCAACCACTATCTCCGATAAGTCCCCCATCCCTACCATTATTAGTCTTGATCTAGACTCTCTCTCTCTCTCTCTCTACCATTAGATCGAAGTGAAATAATTCTTTCAAATTGAATTTCCCCCTTCTTCATGATTAAGATTCAATAGATTCCATCAAGATGGACACTTTCCTTTCTAAGTTTTGTAATAAGGAACTCAAATCTAGAGAATAGTGGGACTCCCTCACAGAAGAACGGAGGAAGATGTTTCAAATTATAGGAAAGAAAAAGGCCATGGACAGATCTAAAGAGGAATCTTACTTACAAAGTAGACTAAATTGTATTGAGAGGGAGCTCCAAATCAAAGGTCAAGACAACCATTTGGAAAGTGATTGGTCTCAATCCAAGATGCAACTTAGGAGATTACACAATTATAAAATGCAGGGTCAAAAGGTGAGAGCTAGAATGAACTGGATAAAAGAAGGTGATAGGGGCACTAAAAATTTCATCAACCTTATTAGATCTAAATATAAAATATAATTGATAGATGAAATACAAGTTGACAATTGTTTGACTAGTGAACCAAATTCTATAAAGGAGGCCTTCTACAATTTCTATAGTAATTTGTTTTCTTCTGAACATGGTGAGGACAAACAAGAGGCTCTTAAAAATGTTTGAAGTTGATCCCAAAAAATATCTCTAAAGAAGAAGCTAGGGTACGCAATTAGAATACTTCATTAGAAGAAATTGAAGCTGTAATTAACTCATTGGCTAATGGGAAGTCCCAAGGACTTGATGGACTATCTGTTGAATTTTATAAGAAAAATTTAGAGCGGATCAGCAGAGAACTTATGGTGCTTCATGAGGATTCTTATGAGTAGGGCTCCCTTGGGGAGAATATTAATAGGGGGTTATAAAATTTCTTCCTAAAGCTAGAGACAAGAGTCGAGTTAAAAATTGGAGACCAATCACCCTTTTGAACTTATCTTATAAGATTATTGCCAAAAACTTAGCTAAAATGATTATTAATCTCTTGAACAACTTCATATCTATAACTCAAACAAATTTTATAAAAGGGAGATACATATTGGAAAATCTGATTACTAACTGGGAAGTGCTATACTGGGTCAAGGTCGATGGCCAAAATGTTGCAATGATTCTTTTGGATTTTGAAAAAGCATATGATAGAGTGGAATGCCCATTCCTCATTAGGATGATTCATGCTTTTGGCTTTCCTCCTTATTTTTTCAATTGGATTTCTATTTTTTTTAAGGATTCCTCTACTGTTATTGATGTGAATGGGGAGCTTTCTAACCCAATCCCCTAAAAAGATCTATTAGGCAAGGATGCCCCATTTTTGCGGTCTTGTTTGTCATTGTTGATGATGCCCTTTTTATACATTGAGGTTTTATGAACCTGGTCCGCTAGTAAAAGGGAGATCCCTTTCTAATCATGAAGAACTGATTAATGCACAATTTGATGATGACACAACCTTGTTTTTAGAACTCTCAGAAGATAATTTTGATAATTCCATGGATAGATTGCAGTTTTTCTGTTTGGCTTTTGGTGCTAAAATTTCTCCACACAAATCTACAGTTATGGGTTGGTCAGAAAATGCCCCACAATGAGTCTCTTCTAGAGGATGTATGTGGGTTGTTCCTACAACTATTGTCAGATATCTAGGAATTCCATTTGCAGTTGAACCATCTCCCAAGTACATGTGGTTACAGATTTATTCTAAAATAAAATAGAAACATATGAAATGGAAAACACACTTACTCTCTTTGGAAGAGAGAGTCCAAGTTGTTCAAAAATTTCTGGCAGCTCATTCTATTTACTACTCATCCTCATGGTTATTTTCCAATTACCAAGTTAATAAAATTGACAAGATCGTGAGAGACTTCTTGTGGTCTGATGGTATGGGGAATAAAAGAAGGCACTGTGTGATTGGGGATTGGTGATGTAGACCAAGAAATAAGGGTGGATTGGGCCTTAGAGATTTGTGAAATCATGGCATTTGTTTGGCATCCAAATGGATCTTTAAAGCATTAAAGGGAAATGATCTATATTCAAATGGGTAAACCAGTGTTGAGGCCTTGATTGGCCAGAGTCTAAATGACACTTTGTTTTTGACTTTTTTTGGTGCCGACCTATTAAAATAATAAGTCTTGTTCATGTTGGATTTTACTCTTAAAGAAGCTAGTTGTGGGTTCCATGTTATCCTCAGTGGGCATTGAGTCTCTCACATGTGTTGTATGTAATCTTCCTGAAACTTTTGAACACCTCTTTTTTGAATGCAAATTTGTTTGTAAAGTCTGGTCCATTTTTCTTGGTTCCCCTATTATTTGGGATGGTCATCCCGGTTTATCCTGTGGTGACATCCTTGCTAGTTTTGTTGATATATTTGATTTTAAATTAACCAATTTTGGTTTGTTTTGTCTATTATGGTTCTTTGGTTTCTTTGGAAGTAGAGGAATGAAGAGGTGTTTCAAAATAAAAGGAGAGGGCTTACTGAGTTTAACATAAAACTCATACACTATTTTATTATGTCACAGCTTTATGTAGTATTGGAGATTCCAAAAAGCATATGCATGATCCTTGTCCGGGAAGGTGCACTATTTGATTTACACGACTGATATTCACTCTGCCCATTATTTCAACACTTATAGGGAGATGCTTGACCAAAAAGAACTTGACATTTTGAATCAGTTTATACAGGATAAAAATATCAATGTTGCACAGGAAAATGCAAAGACTAAAGTAACAAAAACACCAGATGCTATGAGCTGGGAGGCTGTTGTTAACATCCCTCCTGTGGTTGAACCTCCAATTGGCATTTTTGAGTGTGATTAGGTTGAATGTAGTAATAACATTATCGGGTCATGGGGAACTTGATGACTATAAGTTGCTCCTAATTGCTCTTTTTGGTTCATTTTGATCTATTATGTTTGTGATGTATAAATTTATGTAAAGTATTAGCTGGTCGATGACACAACCTTTATATGTTGTTGGATATTCCAACTGTCCACTTTCACTGATATATGCTCATATTGGTGTAAATGATTATTTTAATTCTTTACGTTTAAATGATATGTACATTTAGGATTAGAATATGGAATGGCCAATGTCGTGACATTCTAATACATATGAATGATCGCATCACTAGAGCATTAGTGTTCCATTAGGCATGTTTTATTATTTAAATTATACTTTGGCTATTTATACTAAGTAAGTACACTTGATGTTTGTGTGTTTAAGTGAACATGTACCATACATCATTCCACCTAAATTATAGGTTTGAGTGTATCTTTATCCCCGATAGTGGCACATGAGATAGTTTCACTGACCATTCATGATTTAGCCAATATCATCACTATATGGGTGATGAATTTGTTAGTACTCTCAAATTTTGGAGAAATTTGGAGTTACTAAGTAAAAATTGCCTTAAAACTTGTGGAAAAGGCCTACTTTGAATACATGTAGAAAGAGGCCTATTATTTTTATGAAAAAATGCTTGGGATATATGTTCCTCACCTATCATTTAGCAAATGGAATGGGTTCCAACTCTCAGATTTAAGTTTTGACATGTTTTGGAGATAGCGTTTTGGAGGTGTTTACCCAAATATGCATTTGGCATGTTTCCCAGTTTTTTCAAATGACCTACTTTAGAGGTTTGTATCTCTAACCAGATGGATAGTCATGACATTATGGAGTGTTCCAAGATGTTATAGAAATGAAAGTGAACCTATATTCCCATTTGCAAAACCCTGTGAGTGAGTTCGTTTGCACAGTTTGCCAAACCCATTCTGTTTGCAAATTTATGATGTTTAGCTGAGTGTCAAATGCAGAGTAATGAAATAGCATGTTTTGAGGTCTTGCAGTATGTACCTAAGTGAATATATGGAATAATCGAGTGTTCCCCTATTTTTTAATCATAACAAAGTTTCCCCATGAAGATTTACAGACTTGTGCCAATCTGTCTGGTTAGTTTTCTCAACCAATTCTAAAAGCAATTTGTGCAAATTTACAATGTTGACAGGGTTGAGTTCACAGAACAAACATTTTCTGAGGATGGTAACTTTGTATCGGATGATTATTTTGAGAAGAGAGGTGTTTCATTGTGCTCCTTGTATGTAACTCTACTACTAGGAGCAGGGATTGGGCCTCAAGGCATGGTTTTCTTTTTTTACAAGGGTTAATCGAAGTGCACTTTATCCTGTTTTTACATTTGCATTCTAAGAATGTTCCGGGATGCTCATTTTTGACACTTAATATATTTGGCACAAATTCAAATTAGATGGCACCCTTTTGCGTACGTACTCATTATACTTGAATGAATCAATGTGCCAATTGGCAAGTTCTCAAGATTGCATTTGATATTTTCTCTGGTGGTCTTCTCGGCAATGTTTGCATGTGTATTGACATGTTTGGTTGCAGAATAACTGAAATTGCTCATTTTGAAAACTATTATCTTGCAATCCTAAAGGTGTTTGGAAAATCCATCTAGCACATGTCTTCTCTATATCTCAATGAGTAGGTTTCTTCCTTGATAGTATCCCGGGATACATTTTGGCATTATTTTTAAAAAAAGGGGCATTCATGATGGATTTCTTCAAGGTTTCAACACTTTCATTTGCAGAAATAACAAAGTAGCTGCGCAATGTTTTTGTGAACAAAGACTTTAAGCACATTCAAGACAATATAATTGGCAAGTGGTCTTGGTAGTTTCCATTATCACTAAGTCAGGAAAAGTTTTGATCTCCAGGCAGTTTGTTGATATAGAAAGAATTAGGACTGAAGGGATGCTAGTTGTTTTCCCTAAGTTGGTGGGAAGGGGGAAACGACATACTTGTGTTAAAATAGAAAATGTTCGCTATGTATATCAGCCAATGGAATCATTGTATTTGTTTCTCATCACCACCAAGCAGAGCAATATTCTCAAAGATTTAGACACTTTACGACTTCTATTCAAATTGGTTCCTGTGTACTCTCCTGGACCAGATGAAGAAGGAATCTACAAAAGAGGAGAAGTTTACAGACAAAACCAAAAGAGGAGTATCTACACTAGACAAAGGGAAATTGGAAATTTTAAAACATTTACATAGTTTGCAAGAATGCAGGGAGGTTATACTGAACTGAAAATATGTGTGATTAAAAAACATTTCAACACAAATTACAAACTACATTTGGAGTTTTGCAGAGGCTACACATGATTGCACAGGAGGAGCTGCGTAAGTGATTGTGGAAGCCAACATGAAAACTAAAACACTTTCAAAACAAATGCCTCCACAAGGGTTGAATTAGCCTACGTTGAAAGTGGACAAGGAGGCAAGCGTTTGAAAAGAGTAAAGAAATAAAAACCTTCAGGCGAATACACTTGGCAGGTGTATTGTAAACACCAAGTCCTATGCAATAACCATGTAGATGTTGTGCTGAAAGTAAACAAAGGAGGCTACATTTTAAATAAAAGTTTTTTTTTTAAATTTTAATTGGAAATACACTTGGCGGGTGTATTGCTGAGGACCTTGCGCAAGAGGGAAATCCTACGTATGGGGAACAAATTGGAGATTGGGCATGGTATTGAGGGGAGCTTGCACAGACAAAGGGAGCAGCGGGGGTTTTGGAAAGTAAAAACCAAGCCATCAAAAATGCATAACAGGTGTAAAACCAAATTCTTCAATCCTTGACAACATAAACTGCGCTGGAAATGGTGGAGTGTCTGTGCAACATGTTTTTTTTTTTTAAAAAAAAACATTCCAAGTATAAACCAGAATCTGCACTAAAACATTATACGAGATACACAATATAGAAAATGATGGCTATGATTCAAAAACCTTTAAAAAACTTTCAACAAATGCAATTGGCAGGTGTCTTTGGAGCTGTGTAATACAAAATAGAAGGAAACAATGTTGCGTGGAGTTTAAAAGAAAAGGGTTTAGAAATGTTTTGCAAATTTTCTAGATGGTCAATGACTAAAGAAGACACCTTGTGTAAAGAGGAGTTGAAACTTTCATTTAAAATGCAATTTGGCAGGGATAAAACCAATGAATGGCTGCGCAGGAGAAGATGGAGTTTGCTAAGCTTTAAAATTTATGAATGGATTATCCCACATTTACTGAGAAAGAGATATTTCCAATCTTTATATACTATAATGCCCATGTTAGTGTTTGCATAAGAACCAAGAGGCCCATTGGTAGACCCCTTGGCTGGAGGAATACTGGGCATGGTGGGCCCCATATTTTCGGCGCCAAGACATAATAACAACTTTAAAATGCAAAGGATATTAGTCCCACATTCACCCTATAGATGCAATTTCAATTGTATAAATCCAATAACGCTCAGATATGAAATGTGAAGCAAAGAAGAGGCTATGCACGTGCGTGAGCTCACATGAGACAACTCAAAATGTGTTCCAAGTGGTTGGTGAGTTGGTCGATTTCCAAATTTTGTAGGTGAGCTGGCGTAGATGATGCTGACATGGCAGACACATGGCAAATGGTAGTTCACTCGTGTCGAAAAAAGGAGGTCTTAGAAATCGTTCGCGAGCACAACCAAGCTCATCGCACAGTCATGCTAGTTCGATGAGGTGCCCAAAAATGTGCTTGAGCTTGCGACCGAGCCAGTCGTATAGTCAAGGACCCAAAATTGGCTCGTTGCGTAGTTGCGTAGGAGAATCAAGATAACAAAATTGGCTTGCAAGTGAGCGACCAAGCTCATTGCGCAGTCACAAAGTGTCTAATCGCTCAATCGTGAACCCATAAATGCCTAGTTGCAGAGTCACGCCAGATTGCCAAGGAACCATAAATGATGTACGAGTGCATGACCGAGCCAGTCGCGCACTCGCGCAAGGTTTGCATTGGAGTAAAAAAGTGTTGCGACTAAGTGATCAATGCTAGTCGCACACTTGCAGAGGTTGAACAGAGCCAATCAACATGTGGCAAGTGTCCTAATCTGGTGCAGTATGAGAGAAAAGAACAAAATATGCAGATATTTAAATATTATCTCTATTCAATAGTTTGACTATTGAAAAAGCATTCAAATATTTCAAATTATTCAAGAAGTATGCATGCAATGGAAGAGTTTATTTAATGGTTCAGGGGGAAATTTTTTATCAAAAGTATCAAGTATCATATGTCATCGGAAAGGTCTTAGAATGAGGATTCTGATTTTGTGAGCCTTTTGAGTGCAGATCAAATCAAATTTTTGCAATTAGAGAAACAAGAAGTTGTAGATATTTTCTTAGAGAAGAAGGACAGGTGTCGGTGATTGAATTTATTCTTCTCATTTCTCTATATCTCATATTCTTCTCAATTGTACAGGGATGGTGAAATTAGTGCTGCAAGACAACGTTCTGATTTTGTGTGTCTAGTTTTGAGTTCTTTGTTGTGTAAATGTATTGAATCAGGAGTTTTTAATAAAAAGCAAATGGAATCTCTTCCAGTATTTGTCTGATGTCTTTGTGTTTGATCTTGAATCTTTGTGTATTAATTTGTAAGGCATTTTAATGCACCATTTATAAGGTAGCTGTGAATTTGTGTTTTAGTTTCTTTCAAGGAAAGAGTAAATCTTATAGAAAAGTTCAGAGGTTTCAAGGTTGGATATGAATCTGATGTCCAGGTGTTTGAGTGAAAAGAGTGAAATGTAAGACACTTCATTTGGGTTCTATGTGTTTAGATTTAGAGGGTTTTCTGTGAATGTATGTTTATATGACTCTGTTGCCCAATAGACAAGGCACTGGTCTTTGCTTCTTTATGCAGTTGTCATCATCAAATCATTTTTACTTTTTAGTTCAAAGAGCTGTGAATGATTGTCAGATCAAGCGTGATGGGCAGGAATCCATCCCATGATTCATTCAAAGAGTGAATCCAATAGGTACACCCGCCTGAGCCTTTGAGCTCGAAGTGTAGGAGGATTATTTGATCCTTGTTAATTAGCCTTTTCCTTGACAAGGTCAGGGAAAAATGCTAACATAATGGCGACTCTATTGGGGAGTTAAGTAAAGTTTCAGTAAAATGGTCAGTGAAATAGGAGATTTATTTCCTTAATTTGTTGTGTTAACCCCAGAATCTGGTTAAAAGAAAGAGTCAAGTGATGGAATCTGAAGTTTATTTCAAATCTGTATAAGGATACCTTGGAAGTGATTTCATTTGCAGTAATTATAAGAAATATTTGTGCGGCTTTGCTGGTTGGAGAGAACCTAGAAATAAATGTATGTGTCAAATGGATTTTTCTATTTGAAATTTTTCCTCTGCAAGGAGGTGGTGACTCTATGTTGAAAAGAACCCGATGGAGCTATCAAGAAGGCTCTAGATCTGCCATATTTCTAGTCAAAGAAATAAGAGCAGCAACTGCAATTGTATTCTCAGGTAATCCTCATGTTTTTAATGTGAAAGAAAAGTTTCCTCAATAGGTGAAGAAGTCACTAAGAAAGGGGGAAAATAGTTTTGAATTATGTCATACTTCTTGGTTCAAAAGATTCATAAATCAAATTAGAAGTATGTTGTTATTTTAAAAGGCAGATGGTTGAAGTTGTGAGGTTCATGTCAAAAATCTCTGGTATATGCGTGATTTGTTTAAATATATGTCAAAAGTATCATATATGATTTCACAAAAAGTGCAGCCAATAATGAATTCTTGCAAAAAAAAATCTATGGAGAGATATGTGTCATTATGCTTTGATGGCATTCATGGTTCCCCAAATGAAATTCCTACTGAGATTAGGAAGTATCTACAAAATTTTGAGGGGAAACAATCAGATTCAACATGTAAGCATTTGCAGGAGTTTGCTGATCTAATGGGTGATTTTGAAATTTACCATGAAGATGTTTTCATGAAGTTGCTGGTGCAAACTTTGAAAGAGGATGCCAATGATTGGTTCTATTCCTTATCAGTAGGTTCTATTTCTTCATGGGAAGAATTGAGTTCAGCTTTCATGGAGAAGTTTGCTGAAAGAATAAGTGCAAGTGATGTGTTGAAAAAACTAATGGAGATTAAAATAAAAAAAGATGAATTAGTCCCATTATTCAACATCAGATTTGCAAAAACATTAAGTGTTATTCCAAGGAGCCATAGACCCAATGAACAAGTGTGTTTAGTAATTTATTTGGGTGCTTTTGGTAAAAATATGAGTTACTTGTTGAGAGACAAAGAGCCTAGGACTTTACATCAGGCTTTTATGATAGCAATGCACATTGAAAATAATTTGAAATATGGAATTACGAAAGATTTTCTATCTGCTGGAATTCGCTGGCATAATGTATCAAATGCACTAGATATATGTGGATCAAGAAATGAAGATCAAAGCCAAAATATTTTTTCCCCTACTAATTTTAATAACCATGACTTATATTGTGTTTCAAAGCAAAATGTGAAAAGTAAAGAAGGGGAAAATGTTTTAGAAGATGATGATTTTGCAGCCTCAAGTGATGAAGTCCTATCGGACTTTGCTGATGTTGAAGAGGATGTATGTGTTTTACACTCTTATGAGGATCAGGAGGATGATGAAACCTATGTTTCACAAGAGAATGATATGTTGGAAGATGCTGATTCGTTGTTGTTATGTGAGCATAGTGTTGCATGGGAAGATAAGATCATTTGTGGAAGTGAATGCAAATTAGCATATGAAGGTAAGAGTATCTTCACCAATTCTAAAAATAATCTTTTACATCTGTATGATACAAATGAGTTTGGTATTAAGAGATTTTAAGTGGATTTGGTATCAAAACTTAAGGAAAGAGAGATAATAAATGATGGTCTTTCTTATGAGATGGAGTATGATACTATCTTGCAACTTTATCATGATATTATGAATATAAATTAGAATGAAGATCAATTAGTTGAGCCTTTTCAAACAAAGGGTAAATTTCTAGATGAGTGTGTTGTTGAAATCTCTTCATTTAATGATGATCAGCTTCAACATATGAATTGTTTGTGTAATGAAAATCCTACACATGATGAGAAACTTGAGGATAATTGGTGTCTTTCCCCATCTCCTCCAGTTGAAGAAGGTAGTATGAATTTTTCATCCACTTCTTTGCCTAATGATAGAGGTGTTGAATCTACTTATAGTGATATCTCTGATTTTGAATCATATCCTGAAAGTGATTATGACAGCAGGGGTACTAATGTCTTCAAAGTTTTTACTAATGATGCATTTGATGAAGACATTGATACGAATCAATTATTTCTTTGCTACCATGTTCATGTGGGAGAAAAACATGGTGTTGTTAAACCATTATTTGAGGAATGCATTGAGTTTCCAGATTTGGTTTATTCTGATTTTAATGTTGAAAATGTGTCAATATGCAGTAAGAAATCAGATTGTGTCTCTTCCTGGGCTAAAAGTGATTGTGAGTGTGAAGTTGCATTTGATGAGTCCATTGTTCCATGTAGTGAGCAGGACTATGATGTTGATCAACTGGCTCCTTGTGACCATGTGGGTAATTTGCAAGTGGAAGAGGTTTCCAATCTGTGTTTTGAGGAACATGCTGATATGTCTTTCCATTTTGTAGTTTTTCCAGATTTTGGTATTCATGGTTTATGTGAGTATGAGTCATTTACCTTCTTTATGAATCAGTCGGTTAATGAGGGGGTAATGCAAGTGGAGTTTGATGTTTCTTATGATGATGCACTTCCTTATTGTCACGGTTCATATTTTCTGATATTTGCTGATGTGAAGAACGAGTTTCATACTTTTGGTTATGATGACTTTGATGGAAGAATTTCTAAAGGCATGAAAGGAATTGTAAATAAGGTGTTCTTCATTTTTATGATTCCTTGTGAGTTTGAGCAGCAGCTGTACAAGTGCATTTTCGTTCTGATATTTGTCTACCAAGAAGAAAATACAATTTTTGATAGAGGCAAGTTTTGTTTTCAGTTGTGAAAAGGTTTGAGGCTTTTTGTAAATAATGTACCCATTGTATAGTTACTTTGTTTTCAGTTGTGTGGTGTGCAGTTTTCAATAAAGATTCCTAGTTTGAGAAGAGGAAGAGGAAAATCTGATTTTTTTTTGAATGGTATGCTATACCAATGATTTTGGGTTCTCTGCAAGCCCACATGGGGCATGCATCCCCAAATAGAGCCACTGTTAGTACTCTCAAATTTTCGAGAAATTTGGAGTTACTAAGTAAAAATTGCCTTAAAAACTTGTAGAAAAGGCCTACTTTGAATACATGTAGAAAGAGGCTTGTTGTTTTTATGAAAAACCACTTGGGATATGTGTTCCTCACCTATCATTAAGCAAATGGAATAGGTTCCAGATCTTAGATTTAAGTTTTGACATGTTTTGGAGATAGTGTTTTGGAGGTGTTTACCCAAATCTGCATTTGGCATGTTTCCCAGTTTTATCAAATGACCTACTTTAGAGGTTTGTATCTCTGACTAGATGGATATTCATGACATTATGGAGTGTTCCAGGATGTTATAGACATGAAAGTGAACCTATATGCCCATTTTTAGAACCTTGTGAGTTCGTTTGCACAGTTTGCCAAACTCATTCCGTTTGCAAATTTATGATGTTTAATTGAGTGTCAAATGCAGAGTAATGAAATAGCATGTTTTGAGGTCTTGAAATATGTACCTAAGTGAATATCTGGAAGAATTGAGTGTTTCCCTATTTTTTAATCATGACAAAGTTTCCCCATGAAGATTTTCAGACTTGTGCCAATCTGTCTGGTTAGTTTTCTCAACCAATTCTAAAAGCAATTTGTGTAGATTTACAATGTTGACAGGGTTGAGTTCACAAAATAGTCATTTTCTAAGGATGGTAACTTTGTATCGGATGATTATTTTGAGAAGAGAGGTGTTTCATTGCGCTCCCTGTATGTAACTCTACTGCTAGGATCAAGGGTTGGGCCTCAAGGTGTGGTTTTCTTTTTTTATAAGGGTTAATCCAAGTGCACTTTAGGCAATTTTTACATTTGCATTCTCAGAATGTTCTGGGATGCTTATTTTTGACACTTAATATGTTGGGCACAAATTCAAATTAGATGGCACCCTTTTGCATACATACTTGTTATACTTGAATGAATCAGTGTGCCAACTGGCAAGTTCTCAAGATTGCATTTGATATTTTCTCTGGTGGTCTTCTTGGCAAGGTTTGCATGTGTATCGACATGTTTGGTTGCAGAATAACTGAAATTGCTCATTTTGAAAACTATTATCTTTCAATCTTAATGGTGTTTAGAAAATCCATCTGGCACATGTCTTCTCTGCATCTCAATGAGTAGGTTCCTCCATTGATAGTCTCCCGGGATACATTCTCGCATTATTTTTAAAAAAGGGGCATTCATGATGGATTTCTTCAAGGTTTCAACACTTACATTTGCAAAAATAACAAAGTAGCTACGCAATGTTTTTGTGAACAAAGACTTTAAGTACATTCAAGCCAATGTAATTGGCAAGTGATCTTGGCAGTTTCCATTATCACTAAGTCGGGAAAAGTTTTGATCTCCAGGCAGTTTGTTGATATAGCAAGAATTAGGACTGAAGGGATGCTAGCTACTTTCCCTAAGTTGGTGGGAAGTGGGAAATGACATACTTGTGTTAAAACATAAAATGTTCGCTATGTATATCAGCCAATGGAATCATTGTATTTTTTGCTCATCACCACCAAGCAGAGCAATATTCTCGAAGATTTAGACACTTTATGACTTCTATTCAAATTGGTTCCTGATTACTCTCCTGGACCAGATGAAGAAGGAATCTGCAAAAGAGGAGAAGTTTACAGAGAAAACAAAAAGAGGAGTATCTGCACTGGACAAAGGAAAATTGGAAAATTTAAAATATTTACATAGTTTGCTAGAATGCAGGGAGTTTACACTGAGCTGAAAATATGTGTGATTGAAAAACATTTCAACACAAATTACAAACTACATTTGGAGTTTTGCAGAGGCTACGCATGATTGCAGAGGAGGAGTTGCGTAAGTGATTGTGGAAGCTAGCATGAAAACTAAAACACTTTAAAAGCAAATGCCTCCACAAGGGTTGAAATAGCCTGCATTGAAAGTGGACAAGGAGGCAAGCGTTTGAAAAGAGTAAAGAAATAAAAACCTTTAGGTGAACACACTTGGCAGGTGTATTGTAAACACCAAGTTTTGCGCAATAACCATGAAGATGCTACGCTGAAAGTAAAAAAAGGAGGCTACATTTTAAATAAAAGGTTTTTTTAAAACTTTAATTGCAAATACACTTGGCAAGTGTATTGATGAGGACCTTGTGCAAGAGGGAATGCCTGCGTATGGGGAACAAATTGGAGATTGTGCATGGTATTGAGGGGAGCTTGCGTAGACAAAGGGAGCAGCGGGGTTTTTGGAAAGTAAAAACCAAGCCATCAGAAATGCACAGCAGGTGTACAACCAAATTCTTCAATCTTTGATAGCATAAACTGCGCTGGAAATGGTGGAGTGTTTATGCAACATGTTTTTTTTTTTAAAAAAAAAAAAAACATTCCAAGCATGAACCAGAATCTACGCTAAAATATTATAAGAGTTGTGCAATGTAGAAAATGAAGGTTGCGATTCAAAAACCTTTAAAAAACTTTCAACAAATGCAATTGGCAGGTGTCTTTGGAGTTGCGTAATACCAAATAGAAGGAAACAATGTAGCGTGGAGTTTAAAAGAAAAGGTTTTAGAAATGTTTTGCAAATTTTCCAGATGGTCAATGACTAAAGAAGATACCTTGTGTAAGGAGGAGTTGAAACTTTCATGCAAAATGCAATTTGGGAGTGATAAAACCAATGAATGGCTGCGTAGGAGACGATGGAGTTTGCTAATCTTTAAAATTTGTGAATGGATTATCCCACATTTACTGGGAAAGAGATATTTCCAATCTTTATATACTACAATGCCCAGGTTAGTGTTTGAATAATAACCAAGAGGCCCATTGGTGGACCCCTTGGTTGGAGGAATATTGGGCGTGGTGGACCCATATTTTGGGTGCCAAGACATAATAAAGGCTTTAAAATGCAAAGGATATTAGTACCACATTCATCCTACAGATGCAATTTTAGTTGTATAAATCCAAGAACGCTCACATATAAAATGTGAAGCGAAGAAGAGGCTATGCACACGCGTGATCTCACATGAGACACCTCAAAATGAATGCCAGGTGGTTAGTGAGTCGGCCGATGTCCAAATTTTGCAGGTGAGCTAGCGCAGATGATGCTGACATGGCAGACACATGGCAGATGGTCATTCACTTAGGCTGGAAAAAGGAGGTCTCAGAAATGGCTCGTGATTGCATGACTGAGCTTGTCGCGCTAGTTCGATGAGGTGCCCGAAAATGTGCATGAGCTCGCGACTAAGCCAGTCACGCAGTCGCGGACCCAAAATTGACTCGTCGCACAGTCGCGTAGGAGAACCAAGATAACAAAATTGGTTTGCGAGTGAGCGACCGAGCTTGTTGCGTAGTTGCAAAGTGTCCAGTCGCTCAGTCATGAACCCAAAAATTCTCAGTGACGCCAGATTGCCAAGGAGCCAGAAATGATGTGTGAGCACACGACCGAGCCAGTCGCGCACTCACGCAAGGTTTGTATTGGAGTAAAACGACTGAGCGATCAATGCTAGTCACGCACTCGCAGAGGTCGAACAGAGCCAATCAACACGTGACAAGTGTCTGAATCTGGTGCAGTATGAGAGAAAAGAATAAAATATGCAGATATTTAAATATTATCTCTATTCAATAGTTTGATTATTGAAAAAGCATTCAAATATTTCAAATTATTCAAGAAGTATGCATGCGATGGAAGAGTTTATTTAATGGTTCAGGGGGTAAATTTTATCAAAATTATCAAGTATCATATATCACCGGAAAGGTCTTGGAATGAGGATTCTGATTTTGTGAGCCTTTTGAGTGTAGATCAAATCAAGTTTTTACAGTTAGAGAAAGAAGCAATTGCAAATATTTTCATGGAGAAGAAGGACAGGTGTCAATGATTGAATTTATTCTTCTCATTTCTCTATATCTCAGATTCTTCTCAATTGTACAGGGATGGTGAAATTAATACTGCAAGACAACGTTATGATTTTGTGTGTCTGGTTATGATTTTGTGTGTCTGGTTTAAAGAGTGAATCCAATAGGTACACCGGCCTGTGCCTTTGAGCTTGAAGTGTAGGAGGATTGTTTGGTCCTTGTTAATTAGCATTTTCCTTGACAAGGTCAGGGAAAAATGCTAACATCCATGATTATTATATTATAGCTCCAATATGTGTTGCTAAATCTAGACTTCATATGCATATTGTGATAGACCAGTACACATTTATGTGCATTTAGAGTTCCCATAAATGTAACTATCGAGTTAAAATATATGGTAATTTAATTGTTTGGAGATCTGATTTGATTTACCAGCTAATTAGTTGTAGTTGAATTCCATTTTTTTGGTATTTATTTAATTTAAACTCGGGAAGACTTTAATCACCCTTATTAAATAAGTGATTTAATTTTTAAAATCTTTTGGCCTTTTGCCAAAACTGACTTTATATTTGAGGAAACAAGCCATTTTCCTCACTTTTGCAGTTGGTAAATTTGGATTCTACTCCAAATTACTTTGGATAAAATCGCTAAATTGCTTGTTGTGTTTGATCCACTCGTTAGATTCACATGGGTAGCAGCTCATTGGATTTATGCCACCGTTGCTATTCTTTCTATGGATTTGTTCACATTTTCATGGCATTTTTTATATTCCTCTCCCATTTTTTGTGTTTTGCCACTTGGTGTGAGGTAGGGCATCTCATATCTTTTTATTTGATTTGTATTTTCAATTGAAGTAAAGTTCTTTAGTTGCGTGAGTTCAGAATTAGGTTTCCCCCACAATTGCATAGCATGTCATTACTCAATTGGGTATACGCATTTATTTTAAGTTATAGAATTTGGAAACTATGGTTTTCATGGTGTTATGATGCCCATTTTTTTGTGTGCCTAGAATGAGAATTTTATTGGATAATTTAGTTGTTGGGTGTATTTGAGAAAATGATTTTTAATTTTGTAGCTCAGTTTTGAGTTTCATTTTTGCGGAATTTCGAGTTCACCTTGATTTGTGTGCCGTCCAATTTTTCCTGTCACAATGCCTTGTGTAATTGGTTTGTTGGACCCATTAGTACTCCATGTTTGTAGTAGGATCATACTATCAGAATGGATTGAGGATATTCTAGATAAAAACCATCGCGATCTGAACTCGTCCGTTTGATGTTCAAATGTTGATTTTTTACCTTGCCAACTTTTGCCCAAATTTGGGATTTTAATGTATTTTTTTGGTTTGTGAGCGTTCCTCATGTCCTAGGGAGATGTTTGATGGATTATATTAGAATATGAGCTCTTGACGTAGCGTCCAATTGAGTATTTTGGAAATTGTGTCTTTATTTGCATTTACTCAGTTTCTTGTCTTGAGTGTTGGGAGTGATTTGCCTCCAGTTATTGCCTTTCTTGCTTTTTGATGCTTATGTTATCCACGTCCTTTGTATAGACCAAGTAGACGATGCATCTTGTGCTTTTTTCCTTAGTGTAGACCAAGTGGAAAAAATCCCTATTTCTTGGTGTAGACCGAGTGGACGAAGTATTTTGTTTATGTCATCGATGAAGACTAAGTGGAAAAGCTTATTGTATTGGTCTCTATCTTGGATGTTGAGCCATTAAACTAGGTGCATTGAGTAGGCATGAGGAGTATCTCCTTAGGTGGTCCCCATCCTAGAAGTGGTCACATAGGTTGTGTCAAGGAGTTTATTGAAAAATGAAAACATAATCAAATGAACTGGGTATAAACATTAAACAGGATAAATTGGTAATTGTACCTTAAATATTAGAGATTGACCCATGCAGGTGGTAGATGGTAATTGTTCCCTAGATATCATAGATTTACATGTGCAAATAGTAGATGGTACTTGCACCCCATATTTGAGTATTTCTCCATGCAGGTGGGTATACTCCCTATGGTTAGTACTCTCTCAACTAGGTCCAGTAGTAGTGAGTAGCAACCCTGGTCTATTGTGATTGTGTTTCATTAGATCTCTATATCATCCTCTGATTTTATGCATTGATTAGTGTGTGTATTAACCATCTTTTGGTGTTCTTGGGTACCTTTTGTTTGTGGTCAAATAATTATCTACATGGCACAGTGGGGTGGGCCTAAGGGTTCCACATGGTAGAGTGGTGTTACACGTCACTATTGAGGACTGGTGCATAGGTGGGGGACTCCTTTTAATGATGGAGTTATGAGCATGATGTTCTCTTTCTATCCCTCTTTACTCTTTCAGTACTTGCTTATACTAGATAGTTGTTATTATTTTCAATTGTTGATATCGAGTGTTTACTACATTGATTTTTGGTATTCAGTACTCCCCAGTGTGGAGAAAGCCTTGTATTTTAGTTGTACATTTGTGTCAGCAAGCCTACCTTGTTATTAGACCGAGAACCTTGTTCAGGAGGGTTTTTAGTTCATTTTTGTATTTTGCAGAGAAACCTAACGCATCTTTTTATTCTTTTAGCACATATATCCATTCTTTTGGCAATAGTCTTTAACATATATTCATATTTTTTAATGCATGTGTAGAACAAAGTAGTGCATTTGCACTTTGTTCTAACACATTTATTTTACCAGATTAGTGCATCTGTGATAGTTTGGTATTCCACTGGGTCTATGCAAAAATGGATTTCAGATTTGGATTCCTTATGTTTTTGGGATGGTTTGCAAGTATTTACATCTCATTTTTTTGTTTTTGTATAACGATATTAGGTTCACTTTTTGATTTGGTCTTAAACTGAACCTTGTGATCTTCTCTCCTCGATTGGCGACCATTGAAGATGGTCTGGGCTTATCCCGTGGGGTTTATGGATGTGTTATGGACTCTCATGTGGTGGCTTAAATATTTTTGTTTGTTCTTCATAAGTTATTGGGGTTGTCTTGGAACCCTTGGAAGTAGGTTTGAGTCTTTCGCTTGTGCACGATCATGATTTTACTTCTTATGGTTGAATATTTGGTTATGCTTCATGGTTATATTACACTTATGTAATTTTTTTCTATTTTCCTTTCAAAAACAAATTATTTTGTGCTTATTTTAACCCTATGTTCTGAGGGTTCCTTGGCAGAGTATTACATCTAATATCAATTCCCATGTTCACATGTTGGGATCTCTGTTGTATATCTACCCATTGTGTTTGGCGTGAGTGGTGTGTGGTTTTTATACCCATATATTGTTATCATTCCTTGCTTATTTCCTTAGGATGGCTTGTTAGACATGTTATATGTCATTTTGATCCATATCTTTTTTTTTCTCTGAGAGATGCCTCCTAGGGGTAGAGGTGGTCGACAGAATGCATATCGAGATGACCTGAGGAGGAACTTTGTGAGGAGGAAAATCATGAGAAAGAGAATCAGGAGGAAGAGAAAAATGAGGATCAATAGGAGGATGATAGAGATGGTTATGATGGTAATGATGGGAATCCCCAGCTGGTTCAGTTGTTATAGGGACTTATTACTCAGCTGGGACCTCGTCGGGAGGAATCTCACCATGGGGAGGCTCAATTATTTGATCATGTAGAGTGAGAGGAGAGGAGAGATCATGAGCATTATTGTACCCTTCCTAACTCAAGAGTAGATCATAGGAGAGATAGGGAAGTGGCAGATGATGATTCTATCTGTGCAAGGCACATGAGATATCTTTGAGGTCTCATCCACCCACGTTTGATGGTTATTGCAGTGGTACCGAGGCCAAGACTTGGTTATTGGACCTTGGACATTGCTTCACTATACACACTTATGATAAAAACACTAGAGCTCGGTATGCCATTATGCACCTTAGGATTTTTGCATCTACTTGGTGGTGCATAAAGGAGAAAAAGATCTAATTGGATATTGTGACTGTTTCATGAGAGATTTTTGAGGAGCAATTTTATGAGCATTTCCTTTTTGATCGCATGCGATAATAAGTTTCAGGATATCTGAGAGGGGACTATGACAGTGGATCAGAATGAGCATAGGTTCTTTGAGTTGAGGTAATATTCCAGTTATACTCATGATGAGCCTATGTTAGTACAACACTTTGTCTAAGGCCTTAATGGATGTATTGTTGGAGATGTTCATATACATCAGCTTGGGAAACTTTCCCTTTCTGCCGAGAAGGCACAATTGGATGAGGGAAATATAGATAGGGGTTTTGGTAGTCAGAAATGAGCATATGTTTATAGTACTCAGCCTTCTAGACCTGGTGCACAAGGTACTCAGGTACAACCTGTAGGTTCTTCTAGGGATATTTAACACCTACTAGGGCTAGTCACCAACAACAACATAGATAAAGAATTTTTTAGGGTTCATCTGAGAGGTAGGGATCTAGTAGAAAATAGTGAAGAAATCATGGGGATTCACATCCTAGAGATAGGTCTCATAGTTTAGCATCAAGGCGTGCACTATAGAGTGGTTAGTAGAGCTCTAGTGGGGGTAGTTTCATTCAGTCAAGTACACCTTTTGTAGGTCATGGTTTTAAAAAAAGGGGGTTGTTTCCCTTGTGGCCAAAAATGACATATTTGTGAATTTTTCTTAGAGGTCAGGATTAGGATCGAGTTAGAGGTAGGTAGGATATTTTTGAGTTTACCGTTGGGGATGTATGTAGACCCCATAGAGTTTTTATGACATTTGATATATGTCAAGCTAAACATTGGGGCACCATTGTTGAGACTACATGTGTGTTACATGGTATATCTACCTCTATATTATTTGATTCTGGTGCTTCTGATCCTTTAATTCCCCTTCCTCGTGAATTAATGTAGGCTAGTGGCAGCATGACAAGTTGATAGGTAGTAGGTTGAGTTAGCCACAGGTTCTAGAGTGGTTGTACACTCCCTTGTTCATGGTTGTGTGTTGGATTTGGGCACCTTCCCCATCATCGTAGATCTTCATATCCAACTCTTGGGTTCATATGGAATTATTTTAGGTATGGATTGGTCAGCTTCCCACCATGTGTGTATAGATTATCAGTACAAGTTTGTATAGTGTGTGGATGACACATGTGGGTATGTTGAGCTTATATGAGTCCATAGACTTATTTCACTTTGTATGATCTCAACCACACAACTAAAGTGGAGTACGCAATAGGGATGTCATTTCTTCATAGTCTTTATTAGTTCCCTTGATGGGGTTGAGAGTTGAGAGGTGTCTCTTGATGACCACCCACTACTTCGTGAGTGTTTAAATGTTTTCTTGAGTGAGATTCCAAGTATGTCACCTCCATGCGACATAGATTTTTGTATTGAACTTATTCCCAAAGCTGAGCCTATTTCTCCAACATCTTACCGTAGGACCACTTAGGACTTGAGTGAGCTCCGATTGTAGTTAGAGGAGTTACTAGTCAAGGGCCATATTTATCTATGTGTTTCCCCTTGGGGAGCACTAGTCATCTTTGTGAAGAAGGATGGATCCTTCAGTTTTTGTATTAATTACCAATAGTTATGACGATAAAAAATTGATATTCCTTGTCGAGAATTGGCGATTTGTTTGATCAGATGAAGGGAACGAGAGTGTTCTTGAAGATAGATCTTAAGTCGGGATACCATCAACATTGTATCTATGAGGATGAAAATTGTACAACTTTTCACACTCGATATGGGCACTATGAGTTTATGGTTTTACCCTTTGGGTTGACCAATTTCCCATAGATGCTCATGAGTTTGATGAACGATGTATTTTATACATATCTTAACTATTTTTTCCTTGTATTTCTGGATAACATTTTAGTGTATTCAAGGACTATAGAGGAGCATGAGGGCCATTTTCATCAGGTTTTGTAGTGACTTCATGACCATTAGTTGTTTAGAAACCTTGCCAAATGTGGGCTCTTCCAGAATGAGGTGAGATAATTGGGCAATATCTTCTCTAGAGAGGGTATTTTGTGGGTCCTTCAAAGATCTAGGCTATTATGGATTGTCCAGCGCCGACCAATATTCCTAAAGTTCATAACTTCATGGGTTTGGTGGGTTACTACTGCCAATTTGTGAAGGAATTTTCTCAATTGGCTCATCCTATCACTTCTCTTTAGAGGAAAGGGAAGAATTTTGTTTGGTCCATTCAGTGTGAGTCATCTTTTCAGGCTCTTAAGGAGTGTTTGACCAGTGCACCTATCTCGGTAGTGCCAGATCCTATAGGTGAGCTCATGGTGTGTATTGATGCAACGTTGGAGGATGTGAGGGAAGTTCTTATGCAGGAGGGATGAGTGATAGCATATGAGTCCCGTAAGCTCAATGATCATGAGCCAAACTACCCCAACCATGATTTAGAGTTAGCAGTGGTTGTACACGTGCTAGTGCATTGGAGACATTTAATTTTGGGTTACAATTTTGAGTTGCATAGTGATCATCGTAGCTTGCAGTATATCTTTTCTCAGTCAAACCTAAATGTATGACAACATTGTTGGGTGGAGTTTCTTTGTGAGTACAATTTTGATGTTCACTACATTAAGGGGAAGGAGAATATTGTTGCAGATTCCTTTAGTAGGAAAAGGCATGCGATCTCTATTTTTTCTCTTTGTGTAGATTTGCATAGCCGTATGTAGACCTTATGGTAAGACATGTTGTCAATTAGTGCCAAAAAACTTAGTCACTTATATAAATATAGTGTTGACCGAGACAGTATCTTGAAGTACAACCCAAGAAGTTGTAGTGTAACCTAAGCAGTTGTAGTGTTGACTGAGCAAACAGTGACAAAACAACATCACCCGAGAGATCAATGTGACCCAAGTATCTAGTGTAGCCCGAGTACCAGAGATTCGCAGTTTACTATGTCACCTGAGTATCAGCATATTTCCCGAGTGTCAGTATAACACCCAAGTGGACTACTTGACCTAGGTAATAGTATTGGGCCGACTTAGTTCTTATTGTTTGATATTATTGTATATCATGGAAGCCGACTTGTGTAAGTAATTGATTTGGATAAGGTATATATGTAAGGTACTTTGTTTATCCAAATGTGTGTGAAACAAGTATATATGTGAATATGAAGTGACAAATTGATTAGAAGGTAATAGAAGTATAAGGTACAATAGAGACTCATCTATCACATTCAAGTGATTAGTTTTATGTCAAAGGATCTCATTCAGAAAATTAGAGTTGCACAGAAGATCATCTACTGGTTCATCCTCGCAGGTGCATCAACAAAATCCTTTAACCGAGTGGATTTAACAGTCCTTTACAAATCTCCTAAAAGAGTTTCATACTTAATTATATATTACAAATCATTTCACAAGGTGGACCTAACAATCCTTATTGCTCCTAACATGGAAGGCCATCAAAAGTGGTCAATTGCAAGCTTTAACAGGCTAAATTTATATTACAGTACTAAATCTTGTGGGTACCATCCCCACCCCAGTTTTACTTTCTATTTGGAAGGTTTCTGAGTAACCAAATATTGTGTCAAGTGTTGTGGATGTTTATTGCTTTTCTATTTCATGCAAGAAATCAGATTAGATAATCTAATCAAGGATAAAAGTGAATAAGTTTTATTGGTTCCTGATTCACCACCCCCTCTCAGTCACCTAGCCTCAATATATTTCCAAAAATTGGTATCAAAGCTAAAGGTTCTCTTAACAGAAGTTTAACAACTTGATAAAAGATCAGAGGCAATGGAAATATATAGACTAGAGAAAGCCATTGAAAATGAAAAGATAGATCTACAAGTGGGCATGGATTAAATTAGAAAACTCAAGGAGCTGCTCTCTCATTCCCTGAAAAGAAGAAAAGATTTAGCACTACAAATGAATGATAAAAGTTACATAGAAGAAATAATTGAAAACTTATGCAAATAAAGAAGTTCCGAAGAAGCTGATGCAACCATTAAATACCTACTTGCAAAGAATCTCAATTTACATGAAGAAGTCATAAATTTGAAGAGAGAACAAGAAATTCATTCAATAAGAATATGTGAAGTCATGGAACAAAACAGAAAAGCAGAAAATGACAGAGAAATTGCACAAGAAGATAAAAGATTGCTAAGTACAAGATTAGTGGAAAAAGAAAATGAAATCCATCATTTGTCACTTCAGCAAGCAGATATGATAAATCAACTCACTAATACAAACCAATAAGTTATCAATCTGAGGATAGAAAATGAAAGACTACAGAATGATCTCAATACTGAAAAGCAAATGAATGAGAGTATGATGAATTCACAGGTAAGCATGGATCAGTTGATAGAGAAAACTCATTTCAGACATCATGGACAGAATGGATTAGGTTATACTGAGAAAGGTGAATCCTCATAGCAAGGAGATGAAAAGAATAAGAAACCTACTTGTAATCATTGTGGTAAGTTGGGGCATACATCAAATAAGTGTTGGATAAATGGAAATTCAAAGTTTAATGGTAAATGCTACAAATGCAACAAACATGGACATAGGGCAAGTGAATGCACTAAGAAACCTAAGTTTGATGGAAAATGTTTCAATTGTAACAAACAAGGTCACAAGTCTTCCGAGTGCAGAACTAAGAAATGGAAGCCTACTGAACAACTAGCTCAAGAAATTTTTGGTTGGGATTACAACACATGGAGCAGATGTTGTCATTGTGGTGAATATGGGCATATTGGTGCAAATTGTGCAAAGACTCACCTCAGAAAAAGGAATCCTTCTAAGAGATGTTATGTGTGTAAACAACTCGGTCATCTAAGTAAGAATTGCATGAACAGAGAAAAAGTGGATACTAGTTTTGAGAAAGGAAAAGCTAAAGTTTTTGAAATCATAACTCAAATGAGTCGGCAGTGGGTAAGTGTAAAGTACTAAAATGTAAGTACTAAAAATCTAAAGTACTGAAAATGTAATAAACTAAAATGGTATATATATATGGTGTGATGTATGTGTGTGGGGTGTGGGAAGATATGATTTCCCTCTTAACCCTAAATTCATAAAGGGAAGATCCAAATTGATTAACCCCAAAGAAAGGATCAATGCATAAATGAATCAACCTATTAAGAATAAGGATAAAGAGAAAAACCCTAAGTTTTGTCCTATAGAAACGAATGTGTAATAGATCTAGAAAGATTAAAACCTTAATTGAAATGAAACATTTACCTTGGAGTGTAGCAGATCTAGAAAAGTATGTTTTTGGGTGTTTGTACTGACTTTCTGGAAGTTCTACAACTGGATCGGGCACAGAAACACAGAGATGGAGAAAACCCAGAAATATTTTCCAGATCTGGCTCAGGTCAATTTTGACCCAAAATAGAAAGTGGATCTTGACCTAGAATAGAATGTCAATCCTGACCCAGAACAAAAAGTTGACCTTGACCTGCACAGTCTGACAGAAAATCTATTTTTGGATCCCAAATGTCTGTCGAAAAGGGTATCCAGATCTGCACTTGAATCTGCTGTCTCGGACCTATATCTGCAAGAAAAATGGTTTTTTTTGTTGGGGGAGGGGTTTTCCTTAGTCAAACCCTAATTTTGGAATTAACCTTGAAATAAATAATTGAAATAGAGAATGCTAGCAAGTAGTAGATGTAGATCTAATAATGAATCTATGATACTCAATAGATATGCAATTATATTTCAAATATAAATAAAGTATGTTAATATGAAAGCTTGGACTCAATGTTAGAAACCATAAATGTAAATAAAAACCTCCATGTTTGTATTCTTGAAATCCACCTTGAAGAAAGAATGAATGAATCTTGAGGATGCACAAAGGATCTTGAAAGAAGATCACACCACCATGATGGATAGATCTAGGGCTTGAATGATGAATCTTGAATGTTTGAACACAATCCTTTCAATGGCTTGAATGATTGGATCCTTCATCTTCAATGGAGAACTTGAAATTCTTATGAAGAAGAATTGAAAACCTTAGTTGAACACTTGAAATCTTGAAATCATGTAAGAGTTATATGTAGATGTTCATGCATGTCCTTGATATCCTTCATTTTTTAAATGAGAGGAGAAATGCTTCCTTATATACAAGTCTAGAGCATAATCTTCTAGAGAAGCCTACATGGGAGAGTTAAATTCCAATTAGGCCTATACCCATAGAAGTGGACCTACATTAAATATAATTTAAGGGTTGTAACTTCGGAACCCAAAACAACCAACCCAGAAGCGGGAAAATGAACTTTTGGATATCCCCTGACAGCTGACCAACTTTCCAATTTTAGAGGGGGGCCTGGGTTGAGGTTGAAGTTGCCCCTAACCTAGGTCAATGTTGAATTCAACCTTGACCCAGGGAGTTAGAACCCCTAGAAAATGTGTCAGGTGGGATAAAGAGTGTCCGAAGAGGCCTAATCAGGGTCCTAAACAGGCACAAAAGATGCAAAAGGGGCATAAATGAAAGGAAAACACGATGATGGCCTAAAAAAACCCCTAAGGAGGGATAAAATTTCTTAACATGGAAGTGCTTCCATTTTAAGATGATACATTAAGCCCCCACTTTCGCGGGAGTATGGAAATCGAACATACTCGCGATAAAGTTAGAAGAGAGACTTTGGTGGATTGCAATGAGGTAGAAAATCACTTAGTTAAGGACATGAGCCCCCAAGCCAAGGATTCTAACTCAACATACACGCACAAGGGTATGAAAACAAAGAGTAAACAAAGATAAAGCCAAAACGCACCAAAAAGATGGGTTAATACAAAAAAAAACCCAAATCAACTAGCAAAGGAAACCTTACTAAGAAAATGCTTCCTATACTAATATCATATTTGGAAATCTATCATAAAAGCATAAATGACTATATAAGAAGGACAAGAGAAATACTATAAATAACATAGCTTCGTGATCTAATCCTACTAGAATGAAAGCGAAAGAGAGAAAAGAGAGAGAGTGATTACCTTACCTAGTAAGATGTCCACCTTACCATGAATCACCAAGGAGGGAGAGCCCAACAGGTTCACCCATAAATTGTGCTTTGTTGTTGTAATGCATCTTCTGACAGCTTTTGGAATACCCATAAATCCACATTCTTGTATCACTATGGAATATAAAATGCGTGTCTCTTCAGGATTTAGCAACTTATGTGCATTACCTTCCAAGGAGTTAGCATATTTGAATTTGAAAATGTGTATCTCTTTAGTATTTAGAAACTTATGTGCGTTACCTTTCGAGGATTCAGTACAAATAAAAGTAAAAATAGTATAAGAGAGACCCTATATATGCCCCCTCCTTATTGTGGCTACCTAATAGACAAGATAAGGAAGAGAAAGGAGGATACCTACTTCATAAAGTAAGGAGATATCTTGTTAGCAACAATGTGCACTATATTCTTAGTGAAGAGTATTAACCCTTACATCTAAGAGAATATATAATTGTGAAAAGGATATGTCACTTATGGAAAAAGGATCCTTGAAGAGGAAGAGACCTTATCAACAAGACCCCCACCGTAGAGGAGTGCTTAGGATAAAATATCATCTTTCAAAGAAAAGGAAAGAGGGACCAAAGATTCAATCATCAAGCCCCCTGCGATCAAGAGGAAGATGAATCTTGGAATGAAGGAAACAAAATCTAACCCAAAGCAAGGGAAAGAGTTTATAATGAACATAATTTGCAAAATAAAGAAGAGGTGATGACCTAGGACAATCACCTCTCATATAAGAGGGTATCCATAGCCAAAACATAAGTCTTTATAAGAAAAAAAATATTGCAAAATAAACAAATGGCACTAAGCTAAGGAAACTAGATCCTTAAACAAAGAGAAAGTAGGAAAAACTTGCCCCCCCAGGGATGAAAGCAAGGGATAGACCAATGAGATCAAGATATGTTGTAACAAAGAGATATCTTTGCCAAAAAAATATCTTAGAAAAGATATCATGAATACTAGAAGAGAACTATGGATGATTATAAGCAAAGGAATGAATGTATCATATCATTATACAAAACCATAGAGATAGAATATAGAAAGAATAACCAATTAAACTCAAAACAAGATACATGCTAAGAGCATAATGGATCCTAGAAAAATGGAAGAAGTACCTCTTTCCCCCCAGTGAAGAGACAAGAGGGAAAAATATCTATATTACAGAAGAATGAGGGGTATGCCCCGCATGGAAATTATGAATAAATTGTAATATCACATGAGAGTGAGATATAATTCCTAAAGAAGCTCTTTCTCTAACATACATCTTGAAATACACACAATCAGCAAAGTAAATGTGCATTACTATAATGAAAAGCACATGTGTACTTAGAGAGAGCATCTTTTGGAATAGGTTTAAAGATTTATTTCTTAGAATTCATTAACTGAAAATATACCTTCTTATCCACATCTTGAGGGGTATCATGGTAATCTAAGGAAGGTCTTGGAAGAAGAATATGAAGAGGAGGGTGACGATCAACATCAACCACCTTAATTTGAGGTAGTGGAAAGCCTAGACCATTCCTATCTTGTTTAATGGATAGGAGGGCGACGATCAACATAAACCACCTTAATTTGGGGTAGCGGAAAGCCTAGACCATTCCTATATTGTTTAATGGATAGAGGAATTGGATTCTTAAGACCTTGTTCATTAACACCAAGCCCTAAACCCTTATAACATTGTTTAGTTACAATAGTGTATCATGTAGTGTACCTATCTTGTAAAACTTCTATAGGAGGTTATTCTTCACAATGATCATGAGAAAATGTTGTGTAAGGTGGAATGAAAAGTTTAGAAGGATTTTCTTTGTTCTTCCCTTTAATATCATCATGGGTCGGATAAGAAGCGAAAGGTAAATCAAAGAATTCTTGCACATATGCATCATGAACCATAGTTTGAGCTCCACCATAAGTGTGGGAAGAACTAGGGATAGAAGGTGGAGGAATAGGAGTGGCAATATTAGGAACTAGATTAGGAAGGATAGGATTAGGATTAAGAAGATTAGGAAATGGGGTACCATCTACCAAATTCTTTCTAGAATCCAAAAGAGCAATAAGTCCACAACACAAATTCTTAATGAAAATTTTGAAAGTAGGAAGACTAGTATTAGTTAATCTCAAAATAGCATAAGCAAGGGAAACATGAAGAGTAAAAAACATAATTAAATGGATGATACTCTCATAAAAATCTTAAGCACTATAATGAGATGCTAAGAGAAGAATAATGAGGAAAATAAGCATACCCCAAAGCATCTTAAAGACCTTCATAGTGAATGAAATGCAATAAATGTTTTTGTATTTTTATGAGTATGTAGATTTTTTTGGTATTTTAAAATGCAAGAGCATAAAAGAAAACTAAAATAATATGTATGCAAAAGATAGTATCTAAGGAAAAGAGGGAAAGCATATAACACCAAAAATAAAGAGTTGTCTATCGCGGGTTCACCAAAATGTAAAGTACTGAAAATGTAATAAACTAAAATGGTATATATATGGTGTGATGTATGTGTGTGGGGTGTGGGAAGATAATATTTCCCTCTTAACCCTAAATTATTAAAGGGAAGATGCAAATTGATTAACCCCAAAGAAAGGATCAATGCATAAATGAATCAACCTATTAAGAATAAGGATAAAGAGAAAAACGCTAAGTTCCGTCCTATAGAAAAGAATGTGTAATAGATGTAGAAAGATTCAAAACTTAATTGAAATGAAACATGTACCTTGGAATTTAGAAGATCTAGAAAAGCCTATTTTTGGGTGTCTGTACTGAGTTTCTAGACTTTCTACAACTGAATCGGGCACAAAAACACAGAGATGGAGAAAACCCTGAAATCTTTTCCGGATCTGGCTCAAGTCAAATTTGACCCAAAATAGAAAGTCAATCTTGACCTAGAATAGAATGTCGATGCTGACCCAGAATAGAAATTTTATCCTGACCCAGAACAGAAAGTCGACCTTGACCTGCATAGTCCGACAAAAAATCCATTTCCAGATCCTGAAAGTCTGTAGAAAAGGGTATCCGGATCTGCAGTTGAATCTGATGTCTCGAACTTGTATCTGCAAGAAAAATGGTTTTGTTTGTTGGGGGAGGGGTTTGCCTTAGTCAAACCCTAATTTTGGAATTAACCTTGAAATCAATAATTGAAATAGAGAATGCTAGCAAGTAGTAGAAATAGATCTAATAATGAAGCTATGATACTTAATAGATATGCAATTGTATTTCAAATGTAAACAAAGTATGTTAATATGAAAGCTTGGACTCAATTTTAGAAACCATAAATATAAATCAAAACCTCCATGTTTATATGCTTGGAATCCACCTTGAAGGAAGAATGAATGAATCTTGAGGATGCACAAAGGATCTTGAAAGAAGATCACACCTCCATGATGGATAGATCTAGGGTTTGAATGATGAATCTTGAATGTTTGAACCAAATCCTTTCAATGGATTGAATGCTTGGATCCTTGATCTTCAATGGAGAACTTGAAATTCTTAGGAAAAAGACTTGACAACCTTAGTTGAACACTTGAAATCTTGAAATCATGTAAGAGTTATATGTAGATTTTCATGCATGTCCTTGATATCCTTCATTTTTTAAATGAGAGGAGAAATGCTTCCTTATATACAAGTCTAGGGCACAATCTTCTAGAGAATCCTACATAGGAGAATTAAATTCTAATTAGACCTATACCCCTAGAAGTGGACCTACATTAAATATAATTTAAGGGTCGTCACTTCGAAACCCAAAATAGCCAACCCGAAAGCGAAAAAATGAACTTTTGGATGTCCCATGGTAGCTGACCAAATTTCCAATTTTAAAGGGGGCCCTGGATCGAGGTCAAGGTTAACCCTGACCTAGGTCAAGGTCGAGGTTGACCTTGACCCAGGGAGTCAGAACCCATGGAAAATGTGTTAGGTGGGATAAACAGTGTCCGAAGAGGCCCAATCAGGGTCCTAAACAAGCATAGAAGATGCAGAAGGGGAAGAAATGAAAGGACAACATGATGATGGCCTAAAAAAACCCCCTAAGGAGGGCTAAACATCCTTAACATGGAAGTGCTTCCATTTTAATATGATACATTAAGGAAATCTCCTGAGAATTTAGATCAAAATAATGAAGGATCGAATGACACCCTAAACAATGAGTTGGGTGGATTTACCATCTAAAAATAAATATGCAAGGAGACAACTTGAACTATGCATACAAGCCATCATACATCAGTTCCAAATATTCTAGCAAGTCCAAATTAGCATATTGATGCACTAGGACACACTATGGTTCTAACCGAGTCAGGATCCCAATTACAACTGAGCGACTCTGGCTTAACCAAGTTAAGTTGGGTTGTATGATTTTGACGATGTAGGTTTAGTTTTTGCCGAGCTTTCGAGTAAGTCTGGGAGAACTACCCAAGATATCACAAATACCATGTATGGAGCATTTAATGAAAATATATGATGAAACTTCTCATAAATGGTGAAATAAAAGGGTTATTATTTACAGCTTATAGAGTAATTAAGAGCTTACATCGATCTTAGAGAAAATTTGTGTTTGAAAGATTTAGTTACAACAAATTTTTATCAATCTTCCAAGAATTATGGCGTCTACATCCATCAACAAGGTTAAGAAAGGATCCGAGATGTTGGTTATGAATGTTGTCTGCGAACCTCCAAAGTTTAAGCTTCATCCAGCGATTCCAGAGGAGATAGATCCGATGGGAGCCCATTCCCAAATTCCTCCAAAGGTACTATTGGTCAAAAAAATCCAAGCCTTCTTTCATTGTACCATTCAATAGCTAGGTACATTGGAAATGAATAAAGCATATGAGAAACTTTTTGAAGCCGGGAATCTGAAGCTAGAACATAAGAACCTCGAAGTCAAGGGTTTGACTCATATCATACATATGCCACATAAACTTCAGATAAATATGATTAGGTTTGTTCTGAGCCATGTTCACGACATGCATCTATGGTTGGAGCAACCAGTGAAGATCACAAAGACAATGGTACACTGTGTTACATGGTATCCTATGCTTGACAAACCAAAAGCTACCAAAACCCTACCCAAGGATGACCTAGCCAAGAAGACTCTTGCCGAGTGGGATGGAAGAGGAATGAGGTTAAATGGAGTTAAAAACATGGAATTGAAGTTTGGTATTCATTTAATTGCACACAAAATCTACAGTTGCAGCTGAATAAATAATGTACCATGTCAAGTTGTGGACTTGGTATACAAAGTGGTCAAAAACAATCTTTCATTTGACCTTCCGAGATGCAGCTCATCCAATTGAGCAAAAACATAGAAAGAATACGGGCATCAAAGACCAATTCATGTAAGTTTGGTTCACTTCTAGTCTGCATATTCTTTTATGTTAAAAAAAATTTCGCTTCTAAAGGCACAGTTGTTTGGAAGAAGGACAGACCCATAGTCTATCAGATAAATGAATTCATAGCAAAATTGGGAGATAATTTTGAGAGCATCATGGATACATACTTTGAGGATTTCAAACAAAAGATGCTGAATAGATACATAATTCCTAAACAATTGGTAGAGGACTATAAAGATGATATTTGCTTCCTAGTTGACTCTGACAAAGTATACATTCAAGTAGTCAAGCCTAGGGTTGCATGGGTGAAACCTCTTGGATATGAGGTTAACATTGATGAGACAAAAGACATCATTGAGGCTCTTTTGAATGATCCTGTTGATCCCAAAGCACCATATTTTGGTACTTATGAATAAGAAAAGGGCAGAATATCCTTAGAGATTGAAATTCCTAAGCTCTTGAAGAAGGGAAAGAAGAGGTTAGAGAAGTTTGAAAATAATTATGGAAAGTCTTTAGAATCTCCTCCTTCTATCACTGAAAGTAAAGGGGATGAAATTAAGATAGAAGAAGATGAACCTAAGAAGGAAGAGGAAGAGATAGAACCAGAGCCTCCTGAGAAGAAGAAGAGGGTAGCCCCCAAGAAAAATTTCTCTACCCCTATCATCACTACAAGAAGATCCAGAAGGAGACTTATATTGCCTAAGGAAGATGAAGAAGAAGATACAATCATATTAAAGAAACCCCCACCTAACTTTGAGCAGAAAATTGAAGAATTGAAAGGAAGTAGTGGTATGGGATCTCTCAAATTATTGAAGTATTCTACCAGAACCAAAGATGAGAAAAAAATGATTGAGGAAGAATTAGTTGAGAAAATGGCAAGGTGGAAGTATGATCCATCCGAGTTGGGAAGCCATATGACTGAAGACATTCTCAAGGCAATTACAATTCACTAGCACAATGCAGTACAGATTGAAAAGGACATCGAAATGCAAACCTTTAACAAGTCATGCCTATTATGACTAGTAAAGAGGCAAAAGATGCAATGACTAAGTATGAGAATAATCACACTCCACGGTTTAGGACCTTTCAAATCCTAAGCAAGAAAATAGAGGAGGTTGTGCATGCCGCAACAAAGATATGGAAGAAAGTTTTGAAATCAAGGAAGAAGATAAGGTAGAGAAACCGAATACAGACCCTACTATACATGATAAAGATGAAGAACTACTTGAAGTTCAGACCATTGAGGAATCTAATGCTGAATAGATAACAGTAGAGGTGATGGCATCCCTACCTCAATCACCTATTCAGAATGTGTTATCTCCGAACAAGGAAAAGACTACATAATCTACATCAATTCAAGTAGGAACCGAGAATCAGGCTCTACCTACTACTGGGCCAAGCCAAACTGAGTCACAGAAGGTTACTGTGACTGTCTCTATAGTTGATACATATTGTACAGTTGGTGCAAAGAATGTAAATGACCCACTTCAACTGAGTACTGAGGAGAACACTGAGGATGGAAAGGATAAGGATGATGATGGGAAAGGAAAAAAAATCATTCCTTCATCTCATCCCAAGTTTAAGGGTAAATAAACAGTCATTGATGAAATTGATCTTGAGGAAGATATTGTAATTCCAAATTTGGATCTTTCCAATTTGACAGCCGAGCAGACGGATATTGTATAGTCAGAAAATGGAAGCACTTCCATGGTAGACTGGTGTAGCCTTCCAGGTAAGTGGTTTGGGATCATGTCAAGCACCTTGAATGGGTTCCTGACTTTGATCTGGCTTTATCCCCCTTGTTTTGCCCCATTTCCACTCTTTCTAGACTATTTCTAGCAACCCAGACTGAGAAACTGGGATTTTGGCCTTGGGATCTAGGTCGACCTTTTTGGGTCAAGGTCAACCTCAACCTTGACCTAGGTCACAATCGACCTTTTGTGGGTAGCTACACTTGATGTTTGTGTGTTGTATTTAACGGGTACCAAACATCATTCTGCTTGAATTGTAGGTTTGAGTGTCTTTATTCCTAGCAGTGGCATAAGAGATAGTTTCACCGACCATTCATGATTTGGCCGATATCGTCCCTGTATTAATGATGTATCTGTGATTATTATATTATACCTTTGGTATGTATTGGTAAATAGGGACTTCATATGCATAGTGTGATAGACTAGTATACGTGTCTGTGCATTTAGAGTTCCCGCAATTGTCGCGATCAAGTTAGAATTTTATATGTTGGTTTAATTATTTGGTGATTTGATTTGATTTATTGGTTAATTAGCCGTAGTTGAATTCTATTTTTTGGAATTGATTTAATTTAAATGTGGTAAATATTTAGTCACCCTGGTTTATTTAAGATATAATTTTTATGTCTTTTTGGCCTTGTGGCAAAAGAAACTTTATATTTGAGGAAAGAAGTCATTATCCTCACTTTTAAATTTGATGAATTTGGATTTTTCTCCAAATTGCTTTGAATAAAATCACTAAGTTGCTTGTTATATTTGATTCTCTCGGATTCACATGGGTAGCGGCTCATTAGATTTGTGCCACCAATATTATTCTTTCTGTGGAGTCATTCACATTTTCATGGGGATTTTAGTTTCCTCTCCTCTTTTTCATGTGTTTTCCACTTGGTATGAGGTAGGGCATCTTAAATATTTTGAATTTTGCTTCATATTTTTGAATGAAGTAAAATGTTTTAGTTGCATGAGTTGAGAATTAGAATTCCCCCAAAATTTCATAGCATCTCATTTCCCGATTCAGTATATGCATTTATTTTAAGTTTCAGAATTTAGAAATCGTGGTTTTCATGGTGTTATGCTGCCCATTTTTTCGTGCGTGCCTATAATAAGAATTTTATTGGATAATTTTTTTGTTGGGAGTATTTGAGCAAATGGATTTTGATTTTGTAGCCTTTTTTTTGTTTCGTTTTTGGGCAATTTTGGACAATTTTGGGTTCACCTTGATTTGCATGCCTTTTAGTTTTGTCTGCCACCATGCTTGGCACAATTGGTTTGTTGGACCTAGTAGTAATCTATGTTTGTAGTAGGATCATGCTATCATAATATATTGAGGACATTCTTGATAAAAACCATCACAATTCAAACTTTCCCATTTCATGCTAAAACATTGATTTCTTACATTGCCAACTTTTACCCAAATTTGGGATTTTAGTGTATTTTGTGGTTTGTGAGTGTTCCTTGCATCCTCGTGAGATGTTTGATGGATTATATAAAAATCTGATCTCTTGGCATAATGGACAATTAAGTATTTTAGCAATTATTCCTTTTTATGTATTTACTTGGTTTCTTACCTTGAGTGTCGGGAGTGATTTACCTCCATCTATTGAATTTCTTGCTTGTTGATGCTTATGTTATCCATGTCCTTGGTTCAGACCAAGTAGATGGTGCATCTTATAATTTTTTCCTTAGTGTAGATCGAGGGGACAAAATATGGGTTATCCTATCCTTAGTGTAGACTAAATGGACAAAGTCCCTATTTCATGTCCTTGGTGTAGACCAAGTAGATGAAGTATTTTGTTTATGTCCTTAGTGAAGAATGAGTGGAAAAGCTTATTGTATTGGTCTCCATCTTGAATTTTGAGCCGTGTGACTAGGTGTGTTGAGTAAGAATAGGGAGTAGCTCCTTACATGGACCCCGACCTGGAAGTGGCCACACAGACCGCGTCAAGGAGTTTCTTAGAAAGTGAAAACATATTAAAATGAACTGGGTATAAACATCAAACAAGATAAATTGGTAATTGTGCCTCAGATATCAGAGATTGACATGTGCGTATGGTACATGGTAGTTTCCCTTGATGTTAGACATTGACCCATGCGGGTGGTAGATGGTACTTGTTCCCCAAATTTTAGTATTTGTCCATGCAGGTGGGTATACTCCCTATAGTTAGTACTCTCATGTCTAGGTCCAATAGTGGTGAGTAGTGACCTTGGTCTACTATGATTGTGTTGCATTGGATCTCTATACCATCCTTTGATTTTATGCATTGATTGGCATGTGTGTTAGCTATCTTTTGGTGTGTGTGTACCTTGTGTTTGTGGTCAGGTGACTATCTCCATGAGCATAGTTGGGTGTGCTTGAGGGTTCCACATGGTAGGGTGGCGTTGCGTGTCACTGTTGGGGAGAGAAGTACATGTGGCAGACTTCTATCAATGATGGATTTCTGAGCACGATGCACTCTTTCTATCCCTATTTACTCTTTTAGTACTTGCTTATGCTAGATAGTTTTTATTTTTTTCGGTAATTTATCTTGAGTGTTTACTACCTTGATTATTGGTATTTGGTACTCCCCGATGTGGAGAAAGCCTTGTATTTTATCCGTACGTTCATGTCGAAAATCCAACCCTTTTATCAGACTGAGAGAATCTTATTTAGGAGGGTTTGTAGTTTATTTTCATATTTTTTAGGGTAGTCTAGTGCATTTTTTTATTCTTTTAGTGCATATGTCCATTCTTTTGGTGTATATGCCTAGTCTTTTAGCATATATGCATGATTTTTTAGTGCATGATTTCATATTTAGACTCCTTATGTTTTTGGTATGGTTTTCAAGTATTTACTGTTAGATTTGAGAAAAACAAATCCACCCAAGAACACCTGCATGCAAGACTGTCACAAACTAGAAGCAAAGACAGACAGAAGAACAGAGAGCTATGGCGGCCAAAAAGTCAGAGACATGAAATCCATGTTGCAAGAAAATAATTTTTTTTAACAAAAATAATGAATACAAGCTCCTTAATGAAAAAGTAAAGCGGTGAGTCCTTATAAAAGGATACTGAAACCCTAAAGAATTATAAGCTGCCTAAGTATAACTTAAGCATAGAGTAAATAGACTAATAATTAAATGATTTAATTATTAGCTATACTATGACTACTCTAAAACCCCCCCTTAAGTGTAACTTAGGGAGAAGCAAAACAACTAAAGACTACTATAGAAAGCAGGAAAGATGGGTCCCGACAACAAGGCCTGATCAGGTACCCAAAAACAAGAAAATAAACTAGATGAAGGAAACTAAGCCTTCAATCTAGGGAAAGTCCTAAAGAGAGGAACAAGAATGAGCAAGAAGCATCTCCGAAGCATGGAACTGAAAACTCTGTCAGAAGAGACTGTTGGAACCCCCACTGAAGTGCATGACCAGGTAGAGAAGACAATGTTTGAAGAGCTGATCAATCGAACCAGGAAGCAATAAAACCAACAGGTGAACCCCCCCCATAATGCTGAACAGGGAGAGGTGACAGGAACACTGAAATGCAATGCCAGAAACATCTGCAGAAGAAGAACCAGGAACACCAACAGTGCAACAGAAGTACAAACACAGGATAAAGGGTGGTGTCACCGACACATAGCATGGGCTAATGTCATGGAAGGTACGCTCACTTGACAAAGGTGGATGCACCTAAAATGGCATAATCATCATAACCCCCTATGGCACTTTATAACAGAGTGCAAGTACAAAAATCATACAAGGTGTACAAGATCCCAGATATACAGAAGAAGGCACTTTATCTTAGTGCATTTACATAATAAATATGCATCAGAAGAAGCATACAAGCTTAGAAGTCAGAAAGAAGAGTGAGCTAGAATATCAGAAGAAGAGATCCTAGGACCTGTAGACCCAAGCAATCCACCAGAGTGCAGAAAATGTCAAACTCAGTGGAGAGAAAACCTAGAGTAGAATCTAGAAAAAATACCTCTACAACTGAATAGTTCATTGAACCAGCTTTCCGACGATATCTGGTTTGCCAAAAATGGAGTCCGGATGAGCCAGATATGACTCCTGGAAGGCAAAAAAAAACATCAGACTTCAACAGAAAAAAATGCTATCAAAATGGTAGAAACCAAAACCATAACCTCCATCATCGGAAACTTCTTGGAAAGAGCTTTCCGACGGTATATGGAAGTCAGAAAAAGACCCTCGGATGCTCAAGATAGAGCGAAAACAGTCCCGGGGGTCTGAAAGGCCTCAAAAATTTTTTTTTAAGCCCCTAGGGTTAAAAAAATATGGCCCCTGGGCGCATGGCGCGCGCAGGGGCTGGGGCGGAGCCCCTAGTCAACCATATAACCAACCGCACATAGAAAAAGGCCCGCGGGTGGCTAAACAGACCCCCCGGGCGGCGCGGGGGTGGCGGATCCGGAGCCGAGCGGCGCGATCGCTGAGCACAGATGGCGCTGGGGCCAGTGGTGGCGGGCGTGCACAGGTGGCGAAGCGGGCCGTAGGGGTGGCGGAGGCCAGAGGAAGGCCGGCGGAGTGCTGTAGGGCGACGGGGGCCGCGACGGAGAGGAGGGCTGGGGGCGCGGAGCACGTAGGGTAGTGGGGGGCGCTACCGGCGGAGGCCGAGCCCCGGTGGGGCGGTGGCGGCCCGGCGGTGGCGCCTTTCCAGAAACAAAGCGCGCAGTTTTTTCAAATGCTAAAACACATTAAAAAATGTGTTTTTTTAATTTTTTTTTGAAAACCGTGTCCGTACGGCCCTAGAAGGGCAAGAAATTTCACCCAAAAGCTCCGGTGTCCAAATCGGATGAGCTTTATATAGATTCTGGGGTTTTTGGGCCTTCTGAATGCAATCGTGAGGTCGGTTTTGGTCCAAAGTGCCTCAAAAAACAAAGACCCCCCAGAACCAATAAAAACTGCCAGGAAAAGACTGGCAAACTTAAAACCCTCGCTTGCTTCAACAAAGAACGAACAACCAGCTGCAGAATGGATCTGATACCATGTTAGATTTGAGAAAAACAAATCCACCCAAGAACACCTGCATGCAAGACTGTCACAAACTAGAAGCAAAGACAGACAGAAGAACAGAGAGCTATGGCGGCCAAAAAGCTAGAGACATGAAATCCATGTTGTAAGAAAAGAATTTCTATTAACAACAATAATGAATACAAGCTCCTTAATGAAAAAGTAAATCGGTGAGTCCTTATAAAAGGATACCGAAACCCTAAAGGGGAAAACCCTAAAGAATTATAAGCTGCCTAAGTATAACTTAAGCATAGAGTAAATAGAATAATAATTAAATGATTTAATTATTAGCTATACTATGACTAATCTAACATTTACATCTCATTTTCCATTTTTTATAACTATGTTAGGCTCACTTTTTTATTTAAGCTTAAAATGAACCTTGTTTTGGAATGCACTGAGGATGGTCTTGTCTCCTCAATTGGAGACCATGGACGATGATCCAGTCTTATCCCGTGAGGTTTGTGGACATGGTTTGGACTCTCATATGGTGGCTTTAACATGTTTGTTTGTTCTTGCTAAGTTATTGGGTGTGTCTTTGAACCGTTCAAAGTACGTTTGAGTCTTCTACTTGTGTACGATCACGCGAGGATTGTGATTTTACTTCTTATGGTTGCATCTTTGGTTATGCTTCATGGTTATATTACCCTTATGTAATTTTTTTCTATCTTCCTTTTAATTTTTAATTTTGTGCTTATTTTAACCTTGTGTTTTGAGAGTTCCTTGGTGGGGCATTACAACATATTTCTTTAATTGACCCTTGTTGCTCTGTTGGTGCAATGTGATAAAGGGATCAAATATTTAGTGATGTTCCTTTATTTTTATCTTGTTTATTCTATGTTGTATACATGTTATGTCATGCATGTGCTATTATTGTAAATGTGTCTTTGTGTTGTATGGGTGGGGAATAATACAAAAGTGATATTACCCATCTTTCTTTTTGGTCTCCGGAATGTTGACCCAAAAAAACTTTTGTTCATGTATCTTATGTGCTCTTCTTCCCTTTTTCTCATAGTTTTACTATTGAAGTTTGGTAGTTGTAGAAGCTATTTGTGTACCTATGATGATTGCATTAGTATTATGTTTAAGATATTTGTGATGTGAAGAGGATGTCAATTCTCAATTGTGTCATTTGTTATCCTTCTTTATGATCAGGTGCTTTAAGACTGCGAAGGGTCTTCATGTTGATCGGTTATCCTTATGAAGAATCTCACCTCTTTGGTTTGAAATGTTGCAGACATGAAGAGTCTTCATCGCCAACACACAAAAGGTTACTCTCTTTGTAACTGTCATCAGCATGTCTACCATGACAGTCATGTATTCATGTTCCTTCCTTTCATTCAGGTCGACATTCAAGAGTATTATTATTGTGTAGGATTTAGAATTAAAAAGGTCTTGTGTTGCGTAACTGTTAATCATACTAGAGACACATGTTCATGGATGTTGTGTCACACAAGTGAATGAAGCGTCACCGCTTTGCAATAGATGAAATAATGTAGTATCAATTTTTGTATCTCTATGATATGTATTTTGGAGGATGATTTTTTGAGTGCTGGTTGTAGAAATTGAATTTGTAGCTTTTAGTGGTCAATGTTATTGTAGTTAATATCTGCAGGGTGTCATTATTGGTGTGCAATTTTAGCAGAAGTTTGTGAACATTATTGTATGTTTTTTATTTAGTATATCTTTACTTTTTGTAGGTGGTTATTGATACTATATGTAGAATTATTCAAGTGTGTAGTTCTTCTATAGACACTACAACATTTAGGGTCAAATTTTGACGCCAATTTGCGACGACACTACCATTTGTGTGTATTTTTGTGTTTTTTTTGAAGTTCCCCCGATGTTGTTGTAATAGCGATGGTACCATCATAATTTTGACACTTGCATCATTATAAACAAAAAAAGAAAAAGAAAGGCTCATTTCTAATTTTTGTGATCACATATCATCGTGCGCAAAGAGGGCCCTAACTGTGGAAGATTGGAATCTTGGTATATGATAGCCACGACTTGAGGTAGGCATTCAAGCTGTGTCTTCTCATTAACTCAATTTCATTTTGATGGCATTTGTTGATATAATGGCACAATATGAATGTTAATAATGGCATTGTTTACATCTTTGCATTTGGAATGCTTGATGACCCGCGAGCTTTGAGAGCTAGGGCATCATTGCTATTACCTTCAAGGAATTGTGTGAAGTGTTTGATCTCTCTTTATTTGTTTTGTTATTGATATGCACTATGTGGTACTCCCCATTTATGATCATTTCATGAGGAAATGTCTTGATGGCTCACGAGATGCAAGCTAGGGCATCATGCATTGTTTATGAGCTCACTGTTTAATACTGGCATTGTTTACATCTTTGCATTTGGAATGATTGATGACCCGCGAGCTTTGAGAGCTATGGCATCATTGCTATTACCTTCAAGGCATTGTGTGAATTGTTTTATCTCTCTTTATTTGTTTTGATGTTGATATTCACTATGTGGTACTCCCAGTTTATGATCATTTAATGAGGAAATGTCTTGATGGCTCGCGGGCTGCAAGCTAAGGCATCATGCATTGTTTATGAGCTCACTATTTAATACTTGCATTGTTTACATCTTTGCATTTGGAATGCTTGATGACCTGCGAACTTTGAGAGCTAGGGCATCGTTGCTATTACCTTCAAGGCATTGTGTGAAGTGTTTTATTTCTCTTTATTTGTTTTGCTGTTGATATTCACTATGTGGTACTCCCCGTTTATGATCAATTCATGAGGAAATGTCTTGATGGCTCGTGGGCTGCAAGCTAGGGATTCATGCATTGTTTATGAGCTCAATGTTTAATACTGACATTGTTTACATCTTTGTATTTGGAATGCTTGATGACCTGCGAGCTTTGAGAGATAGGGCGTCGTTTCTATTACCTTCAAGGCATTGTGTGAAGTGTTTGATCTCTCTTTATTTGTTTTTTTGTTGATTCACTATGTGGTACTCCCCATTTATGATAATTTCGTGAGGATATTTTCCCTACATAAACCTCATGTTACAGTATGTTTTATTGTTTATACTTTTCTATAACCGTAAATAATGAATTTACTTGCGCATACATCTCCTCAATGATTAATCTAGAAAGTATTTTTTGCACCTCTAGTTCCATTGAGTAATGACTAAAAGTCTAAAAGTATTTTTCCAACGATGTGGTGAAGGTTTATAACAACTAGTTAAAAGAATAAACCTTCCAATATTCTAAAAAGAAAATAGAAAAGCTAATAGTCATGTTTCCATAGATATTGGGAGAGAGCCCAACTAACACTTTTTAAGAATGTCAAAATTAAGAACTAAAGATGGAACAAACCAGATTGAATGAGGCATCTCTAAGAATTGAATACAGATACATGATCTTTCCAGTCAAGAACTTGCCATGAAAAGGAAAATTATCACAAAACATTGGTGGAGAAAGGATATTTCCAAAAACTGCTTTAAATGATCTAAATCCTTGAATGTTTCTCAAGCGACAACCTAGGAAAGAACCACTATTAATAGTTGGACTATGGAATCACACCAAGAATTTCATATAGGCATAGCAGGGTTTCAAATGCTGAAACCAATCAAAGTCTATAAGAAAAAGGAAAGGAAAAAGGAAAAAGAAAAAATTAGTTTAAGATTGTATTGCCTAGTGCTACTAGATAATTCTTGTAAAAATATCTCTCCTGCATATAATTATGCTTGGATTTTCCAAATCATCTATTCACACTGAAATCATCTATAGATTATTTTTCATGTCCAAAAGATGCTCAACTCCTAAATACATAAAGGGAAGTGTTTTCGAACAGCTGAAACTTGCACATTGCAAGAGATGCAATATCAAACATTGCATTTTGGGACGTTTATTGATGGATACCATTCATGTCCATTAAGTGTTCATGAATAACCTAAAGTAAATCAAAAGGATCTCTAGGTCATGTTTGAATATTTGTCTGAGTGAATTTTTGTAAGGATATGCCTCCCCTAGATTTTAGAAATTTAGAAACCTAGAGAGGAAGTAAATGTTAGTGAGAAGATTTTGTAAGTTATAAATTATGTCAAAATATGGATTCATTGTTACAGATAAGTTGATAACAGAGCTTACATGCTGTGAAGTTTGATTGAGACAACCAGACCAACTTCATAGTTTATCAAATGTACGAGTAATGAAATATTTTTAGGCATGCTCACACATACAACATAAAAGAAAAATTGGACAAAAACACAAGTGAAAGTTGAACATAATCATAACACATATGCAAGAAAGCCTAAGGATGATCCAAACATTGTGAAACATATGATAATTGTTGGAATTAACTAAAATGAAAAATTTGGCAGGTCTGTAATACAAAGTCCTGATTGGCGCATACCAAATTCATCTAGTTGCAGCAGAAAGAATAAAAGTTGATTCAAAAATTTTAGAATCCACTATCCAGCCTCACATTAAGACTCATAAAAGTTATACAATTTAAAATGATAGGCAAAAGAATTGTGAAACATGATCAAAAGAGTTTACACCATCCCATACAGTAATTAGTTTAACAACTTTAATGAACTTCATTGGTTACACCACAACATTGCCACATGTACCTTTGGTCTGCATTATTGAATAAAGTAATTTTAATGACGTCCACAAGACCAATGGTCTAAGGGAGCAAGAGAAAACCAATTAATCTACATGTTGAATCTTCTCCATGTTGCCCCTTATGTTGTGGATCCAAAGTAAGAAATTTATTGTTTTGTGTAATCTTGCCTCTTCAAAAAGTATTGATCTAAATAGATAAATACATAATATAGAAATCTATAATAGAAGTATTGATCTAGAAATGAATATGTTATAAACATATAGAGCTAAAATTATTGGTTAAGTATGCTAGGATGTGTTACTAAAATATAGAGATGAAATTATTGGTCCACTACAACAATGATGACAAAAAAGAGAGATTACCCATAGTGGGAAAGAGGATAAATTTGAAATGAAATATTCAATTGAAATGATATTATATTAAGATTGAAAATGGAAGTGACGCAATAATATTTAGACAAGTCTTCCAAGTGTTCATAAATATAACATTTCTCTTAGCACCACTACATAGAAAACTTGATAACATTTGCAACAATCAGTCACTAATGATAACAAAAACATGTTTATATCAATGGAAACATCAATACCTCAACCAAAATACTCATTCTATTCAAACCTTAAACACTTTGACGTTGAAAGACCATTTTAACCAAGTTGTAGGTGATAAGATCAATAGTTTTGAGCGTCACTTTGATTGGTAGTCTCATGATATGATTCAGGAATTTCTTTACCATTATCATTAGGGCCTCTCTTACGATCCACTGCAAGAAAATATACATCAAAATTAATAGGTATTTTTACCCCTTCAGAGTCCAAAATCTCTATATAAAATTTAGGATCATGTTTCACAACTATTAATGAGCTTGAAAATCTACATCTTGTGAAGTATTTTGGGCTAGTTTTACGTTGTTTTGTAAGCTTTTATTAAGACTAAATATATGATGTAAACTCATAATGATACTTGATATATATAATACAATGGTATGTAGTATAATCTATACATTTGTGAGATGTGATTAATTCCAGTTATATGATGTTTTGGGATT
>MU223798.1:320841-333471 GCA_018584345.1 Thuja plicata
GGGTTTCGTGTTTCCTTTTATAAGGATTCACTTCTTTCATTTCAGTATAGAGATTGTAATCATTTTATTGTTGTTAATAGAAAATTTATTCTTGCAACATGGTTTTCAACTCTCTGCCTTTTTGGCCACCATAGATGCTTTTTTCTCTTCTGTCTTGCTTCCTTCTTGTAGCAGTTATGCATGCAGGTTTCTTGGGTTAATTTGCAGTTCAGCAAATCTAACAGCTATGACTTCAAAGGAGGAATTATGAAATATAGTTGTAGGTAGTTATCTATGCTATAATGATGGAGGAGTCAAAGGTAATGATCAATGAGCTTGCTGCTTTTAGATCATACATTAATACACTTACTATTTTGAATTTGTATACTTATGTATGTTTGCATTCATTCATATTCTTCTGAAACTTGGCTATTAGTGACCATATATGACCATTCTTGATGTTTTTGGGTCATTTGATGAAAAGATGTAAAAGTTTCTTAAAATCTGTCATGTTGTCATGGCAACATTTTCATTTGTAATGGATTTTTTTTGAAAATTGGTTGCAAGTTGGATTTGGTCATTTTGGTGGTTGAGGAATGATTATACATCCATAAATTTGCCTATGTAGAGGACTTCAATTGACAACAAATTGGAAGAAATCACCTTACAGAAGACAAAAAAAAAGGTTGATCCATTTTATGTGTGGTGGTAGAGGGATTTGTAGGGTCTTTAAGAGTCCAAATCAAATTATTGGAAGCCATAAATCTCATAAAACATGGTAAAAATATAAATCTCATAAAGCATGGTAAAAACACAAAGCTCATAAAGCATGGTAAAAGAGGGCCCTAAATGTTGTAAAATGGGAAAGTTGCCACTTTGCACTGCTCTTTTGTTGTGAAGCTCGAGCTCGATTTGGAAGCTTGGAGCATTTTCATCTTCATATGGTAGTTGCTAAGGAACTATGTTATAAAATTTCAAGGCATGAAATTTTATACTTTTTGACATCATACTTTTTGCTCCTTAGCATTGAGTTCACTATTCAAATGGTTTCACACACACACCCTATACAAAATATACGACCTTCACCTGTATATAAGAGATGACTAGAGAAGGTATATGCAAAGGTGATGAACATGCAGATTTGCCTAAGTACTACTGGGAGCTTACCCAACAACATATGTGCTATTGTGATAAAATCATCACAAGTCCATTTGTTGTTGGGTCAAGCTCCCAGCAGTGCTTGGTCAAATCTACATGTTTGTCACTTGTCCGGTTCCAAGTTAACACTGCGGAATCCAAAATCCATAGATAAGGAATAAATTTAGAGAGTAGAGGAGGGCCGTAATGACCAAAATAATATAGGGTCCCTATATTATTTTGGTCATTATGGCCCTACTCCTCCGCTCTCTAAATTTATTCCTTATCTATGGTTTTTGGATCCCGCAGTGTCAACTTGGAACCAGAGGAGTAGTGGTTGCATTGCATTGTCTAAGTATACCACTCAATTATGTTGTGTCTCCAAGCAATTGTGACCATGATGCCTACATTTATGTTTCTCAGCTGTTGTGTCACAGGATCCCTTATGACCCTTTATGACCCTTTACGATCCCTAAGAATACATCTTAGAGGTCTTAAAGTTTCGTAAAGGGTCATAAGAGGCTCCTAGGAGGGGCCAGATGAGCTTCCACCTTCACGTGGTTGGCCTTGTTAAGTAGAGAATGTTAAACTATTCTCGAAACAAAGATAAGCTCAATATTTTAAGGTCTCACTCCATGCACGACAATTTTTTTTTAAAATATAGCATACCGTCGCAATTGCGACGGTAGTCAAAGAACGACCGACGCCAAAGCACTACATGCAATGTCCAGATGTCAGAATAATCTAACAACTGGATGTCTCATGTACAACATGTCCATCGCATACATGTTGTAATTGTGACACTAATAATGTGTAACGATGACATCTTAACCATCGTAGCCGGTGCATATTGTGATGGTCAATTCCGTCACAATAACGATAGACATGCCAACTGTCGGTGATTCCGACACCAAAACTGCAACACCAGTCTATGTCACTTAGTCGATGGGGGTAGTGTCCAAATTGTGATGCATAGCCATCTAAAAAAGGGCTCAAATGTGCTAGCGAGAAGAGATTCATTATTATTGTAAAGAGTGTATTGGCTATTAATTTTAGAGTGTGGAGTCTCAAGAGGTTGTGAGCGTTATTTAGACTCTTTTTTTATTCAATAAATGATTGCTTTTTGGTGTGGCTGGGTTTTTCACCCTCAAATGGAGGCTGCATTTTCTCAGGATAAATATTTGTGTCTATTTGTTCTTGTGTTTGTTTTAAGATATCTTCTCTTTGTTTATGTTATTTTGGTTCAGAATTTAACATGGTATTAGAGCGGGTTTAAGTAAAGATCCAAAACCAAATTTATTCAAGCAGCAAAATATTCTTTTCTTCTCTTCTAGATTGATTCTTTCAAGTTTCAAAAATGGTGAATGGACTCAAGGGTTAAGATAGGTTGGTTGGTGCATCAAATTTCACATCATGGAAATTTAGAATCCTTATTGCACTAGAAGAAAATGATCTTCTAAAATATGTGAAGACTAATGTGCCTGAGCCAACTGGTGATACTGAAAAATCTCAATGGAGGAAGAATAACATTATGTCAAGGAAGTTATTGATTGATTCTGTAAAGGATCATCTTGTGCCTATTATATCCAAGTTGAATTCAGCTAAAGAAATGTTTGGGAATCTTCAAAGCTTGTATGAATTCAACAATACTAGCAGATCTCTAGCCTTGAGATGTCATCTCCTTCATATAAAAACGGCTAGAGGAGAATCAATTATCTCCTTCTTCATGAAGATTACAGAATCGAAAGATCAACTTAGTGCTATTGGAGATTCAATTGAATATAAAGACCTGGTTATGTTGGTCATGAATGGTCTCCCTCATTCTTGGGAGTCTTTTATTCAAGGCGTTAGTGGAAGAGATGAATTGCCCAAGTTTGATCGTCTGAGAGATGACTGTATTCAAGAGGAATCCAGATTAGAAGAAAGAGGAAATGGACAAAAATATCATCATGAAGAAGATCATGTCCTTGTTTCTCAAACATTTAAAAGGAAAGGAAGAAAATAAAATTTCAAGAGGAATAGAGATAGTAATTTAGATTTAGCTCCTGAACCGAAGAACAAGAAGGATATCTCTAGAATTCAATGCTTCATATGTGACAAGTATAGTCACTTTGCCCGAGATTGTTTAACAAGACCTAAACATCATGTTTTTGTTGCAAATGTTGATAATGTTTCACCTTATAAAGAATCTAGTGACAATTTATAGGGATTTCTATTTAGCTCAGCCCTTTCAAGTAACGTTCCAACTAGTAGTAATATTTGGTTGATTGATAATGGTGCTTCTCGCCACATTACCAGATATCGAGAGCATATTTCTAACTCGGTGGAAAAATAAACTCATTTGCACCAACTTGTTATTCAGTGAAAGGTGTTGGGACTACTTTTCATCTAGATGCAGGCATTCCTCTTCATTTGAGTGACGTCTTGTTTTTTTCCAGGAATCAAGAGAAATTTGATTTCAATTTTAGCATTGGAGGATAAAGGATATCAAGTTGCATTTGATGAAGGTAAAGTGCTTGCATGGAAGAAAAATACTAGCATTAAGACATCTCATGAAATTGGTGTTCGTCAAGAGAGTCTATAAACTTTTTGTTTGTCATATTCAAGCTTTAGCTCATGATTCCATCAGTACAAGTTGTAACACCCCAAAATTGGCACCTAATAATCCTAATCAATTTTGGTACGTTCCTTCAATTTTCTCATCGTCGAAGTCCTATTGTACCATGCAAATTCTCCTCCTAATTGACTTTAATTAACTGAGTCTCAAATGCAGAAAACCCAAATTTGCATAAATCTGACATTATATTTAATTCCTAAATTCTCAGGGTTTATTAGCTAAAAATCCCTATGATTAATTGATTTAATCCTAAAGTCCTAAGTGTTTTTAATTAAATTAATTCCACCCCCTTTAGCTAATATACATAAAAGGAATTGAATAGTTATTTAATTGATTGGATGAATTATCCTCAAAAAGGAATTCCATAATTCCATGTGAAAGGTCACTCATGTGGCAATAATCCATCCTTTTAATTAAATAATTCTTGCATTTTTTTTTGTCTCAAATGGAAATGAAGAGGCAACCGTTTCTTTTGAAGAAACTCTTCACCCTCTTTCCATGGTTTTCTATAAATTGGACCCCTTTTCTTCATTAAGGAGGATGATTTTTGAGAGCATCAAATCTATAGTGAAATTTGTATTCATTTTTTCATGCTTTTGAGTTTAAATTCCATAATTAGATTAATTTCAATTTGGATTAAAGATATGTTGATCTTATTTGCAATTCATTTTCATATCTAACATCTCAATTTCATCTCTCAAGCTTTCTAGTTTAAATGCAATTTCAATTCTAGATTAAGAGCATTTGAATTCTAGATTAAGAGTATTTCATTTCTTAGATTAATTGCAATTTCATTCCATAGAGTAGTTGCAATTTCAATTCTAGACTAGATGCATTTGGTTCCATAGATTAATTGCAATTCATTTCTAGATTAAAATCAATCTCATTTCATAGATTAATTGTAGTGCATTCATGGATTAATGGCAATTTCATCTTCTCTCATGCTTTAGAAATCCTCCATGTTAGCAATGGTCAGGTTGTTGGCTCTCATTCTTAGAGTAAATTCAACATCCACAACTAATTAGGAGGCAGCAAGTCGCTTCAATTGAATTTGCAGGATAAACAATTCATGTTTGTATTTGTGAATTGAATAATTGAGTAAAGACTATGCTGAGTTTGTGCCTTATTTAGAGGTCACATTCAAGCACACACATTTTGGCGCCCTCCGTAGGGTAGAAAAAAATGATTTCTGGCCTCATTTTCAAACTTTTTGACAGTGTTTTGAGAACTTTGTCATACGTCCGTACCACATTGGTACGGAGTCTCACGTGAAGTTTTGTGTCGAGCCACATGAAGTTTTGCTCTCTGTAGCACTCTGTCGCGCGAAGAAACTGAAAGCTCGCGTGCTTTGAAGCACTTTCTCACGCGAACTTTAGCAGACATGCACTTAAATTTCAGAATTTGTAATCTGCTGTTTTTATTTTCTGACATCTATTTTCTGCTGTGATTTATCTATTTATGATTTCTGCTACAACATAACAGTGGTTTGCAGGTTCGCTTGTCAATGATCAAAAAACTCTCTAACAGTTTTCTTGCAGGACGATTGTTAAAGGCATAATTAAAACATCATGTTTGTTTACTGTTTTTCATTCACATAGTTTAAATAGAGCTTTGTTAAAATTTCGTAAGGATCCTGATAGCAAAGTAGGGGAATAGGCTCTTCATTACATGGTAGTGATGCCCATGGATGAAACCGAGACCCAGATGTTGCTAGCATGATATATACTTGGGGAAGCAAAGAAAGATAGTGAATCTTTAGCACTTCTACTTGTTAGGGGATTATGCTCTTCTCTCTTTGAGAGAATCAGAAACCCAAAGGCTTGTGGATTTGGTGGAGTGAAACTATCTCGGTGATGAATATGCTTGATGTGTTTGGGTGAGGTGAAAAGATAGCGAAGTATGCTCTTCTCTCATTGAGAGAATGAGAAAATCAAACCTTTGGATCCGAACCAAGTTATGTCACCTTTAGAGGGCCTGCCGGAAGTTGAACCTCTGGGAATGACCCAAGTGAGTACACACCTTTCGCTGGTGATTCCACCTCACTCTAATAAAGTCTGCTTTGTTGTAGTCTAATGACTCGAAAGCCATGGTTTGTCGTACTGAGCGGCGCCGCTCCCAGCCTTGCTTGCAAGGGTGTATGACTTACAAGTGTTGGTGTGGCTGTGAGGTCCCAGCTCTGTATCAGAGGCACCAAAGGTTATTGTGAACAGAAGCTGATTAAAAACTCTCTTAGTTAGAAGCCTAAACGGTTCACCTCCAAAAATAGACATAATCTATGCGCATGGAGAGGGAAGAATCTCTCCCCTAGATTCTCAACATAGGTATGCACCTGGATGCTTAAAGTGGTATATGACGCTGGCCGCTATTTAAGGGTAACCTTCGAACATATATACTTAGTCCTTGGAAACACCAAAAATACGGGCGCTCTTTCGAGGGTGACACTGCTGTGTGAGGTGCATGCATACGCATAAGACAACGGGGCACAGATTTTGTCTTCTCAACCAATTTTCTTTGTAGGGATAATTGAGTGTTTGTTCTTGAGTCTTAAATTGTCCGAATCATCATCAAACAAAGACTCCCATTATTCTGCCAAGTTGCTTTGTCCTTGGCAGAACTTTTTACGACTACTGTTTGTGTCACTACTGCTTGATTGAAACTTCATGTCTGTAAACGAGTGCTTGTCACCTTGAAACGCATATTTCTGATTTGTATCATCATAAAATTGCCCTGAACCTAGAAATTTTGTCAGAGAACAGTTCCTGCTGTGTCTCAAAATCTGGTTTTTACCTCGAAAACTAAGTCCGTTTACCGAAATTTGGTCTTTTCTCTCGCGAACTTTCAGAAACATGGCACTTGCTCGCACGAGCTGGCATTTTATCGCATGAATTTTAGTACTTTCTTGCACGGCGTGGCATTTCCTCATGCAAATCTGTAGCCTAGTGTCCAAAACAATGACCTTTTTCCCGTTAACTGGTGAACTTTTTGCCTGATCTGCCTTTTGTCTGGGGTCTGATTGCTTGTTTCCTCGTTGTCTACAGTCTGAAACTTGTTGTTTCAAGTTGTGAACTGACTGATTCATACTCAAACTTGTCTTGTCTCTTTGTCTCCGTCTTGTTTTCTTGTGTTTTTTGTACCTTGCGACACGATAGTCATATCTCGGCTGTTCTAACCATACTTTTGATGATTCATGCCCGGTGCATCTCACACCTTAGTTGTTCTAGCCTATTACCTCTTTTTTTTGATACCTCTAGAGATATATTTCTGAGCTAGATCTTAAGTTTCCTCTCGTATCAGCTTCGTCTATGCATGTTACGACTAGGAGCGGTAATATTTTTCCCATACGCAGTTCTGGAGTAGGTAGAAGTAAACATCACAATCAAGGAAAAGGTCATTCTGAACCTGTTATTCAAGTTGATAATCAAGAGGGATCCTCATGTTCCTCTTCCCCGTTTAGTATAGATCCAAGTCCTAATCAGAAACCAGTGCTTCAGTTTTGTTCTAATCCATTATTTCAAGATCAGCATAATCCATTTCTTTCAGATCAACTAGGCTTCAAAAAATCACCCGTTTGGGTTGATCCCATTAACGATCCTCGCTGCCTTAGTGATCCTTTTCAACACTTCAATCCTTTTGATTCACTGAAGAGCACATTGGCTACGAGTCCTCCACGTGATACTCACACTCATACTGAAGGAGTGCATACAGAACAATCTCGCGTTGACAAGATGACATCTCCTTTCGATTACACGCAAGGTCATGACCAATCCCAACATGAACAAGGTCATCAAGAAGAAGAACATCACCAAGGTCAAGATCAGAATTATAGTATTTATGAAATCCTTGGCAATGATGATGAGCCAATCACTCAAAATGACATAGATGCAACAAAGTCTAATAAATCTCTCATAAAAATGATGGAGATACTTCTCACGGAAGACAAAGAAAAATACTTCCTAGATTTGGCAAAACAAGGGGTCAAGTTACCTGCAAACTTCCAAGTGGAAATGCTTGTCGCCAAAGAAGAGGAAACTGAAACCTCCAAGTTGCATAAGATAATTCAAGACATGCAAGGTCAAATCAGCCAACTCAAGAAAGATAAGGACAAACCAAGGCAACAGTTTACAATGGAAAGTATATGTTCTTTTCCTTTCAATAAGAGTATTGTTATGCCACCTTTTCCCAAAGGTGTAGAGATTCCTAAATATGACAAGTATCTAGGTACCACTGATCCTCTGGATCACTTAAGAGAATTTGGTGCCTTATCGATGGAGTTTATACATGATCAAACATATTTGATGCGTCTTTTCCCACGAAGTTTGGGTGGAGCTGCTATGGAATGGTTCTCACAACTACCCACTGGTATCAAGACTTTTGACGAGATTGCCAATCTCTTTATACAACACTATTCTCATAATATTCAACATCCTGTCAACATAAGGGACCTTTGCAACCTTAAGAAGAAGAAAGGGGAACCATTCTTGACATTTCTCCAAAGATGGAGACAACTTTGCACAAAGTACCCTCGCAAAATACCCAAGTCTGAGAAACTTGATGTATTCTTGGATAATATTACCCCTAATTTCGGGTATCAAGTACAACTTCAAGGTCCCCTTAACATTGATAGTATGATAAAACAAGCTATGAGAATAGAAGCATTCATGGTTAAAAAAGGTGAATTGACCTTGTATAAAGATAACAAACAAAATCCCTCATCTTCCAACAAAGCTAAAGGAAAATTTTCCAACAAAAATAGAGATGTTGTGAATGATGGGGTGGTCAATAATGTGACTTCAACTTCTTCGAAACCGGTCTTCAACCTCACCTCGGGTATACAAGCAACCAAAGCTGTCAAAAAGGCTGCAACCAATACTCAACAGCCTTCTAGATTTTCTGGCAACAAACCTTGGCAGCGCGACCCAAGCATGAATTTACCTCTTTGGGAGAACCGCTTGATGTGGTTTTCAAAACTTTGGTGCAAAATCAGATTCTTGCTCCTTTGGAGAAATGTCTATATGATCCACAACCACGACCTCATTGGTGGAATGAGAATGCTTACTGTGACTACCATCAAAATAAAGGTCATAAGACTGCTACATGTCTCCAATTGCATCATAAAGTCCAAGATTTGATTGATAACAAGGTTATTGTTGTAGAGAATTATAACAATAATTCGGATCATCAAGAATTCAAAGTTCCCTTTCCTCGTCATGAGAAAGGTGAATCCTCCAACGCTCTAAATGATAATGCCAAAGTTAATTACGCACATACCACTTACGATAATGTGATCAACATGATTGAACTAGTGTAAGTGGAATATTGCAATATGTTTACTAGCAAGGGAAGTGGGAATACTTCTAAACCCAGAACCTCATTTGTCTTGAGAGGCCCTGGGTCTCGATCATCTGAATTTGAAACATCTCGAGATTGTGCGAACGTTGTTACTAGATCTAAAGCTAGAATCTCTATCAAGGGTCCTAACCCTTCTGCTGTTACGTCTGCGCCTAAGAAAACTGTAGATAAGACTGTTGTTGGCTCTACCAACAAGACCACGAAGGTGGTCCCTACACCTCCTACTGCTGGTTATAGTATTCTTGACTAGCTTCAAAGGACCAATGCTTAGATAACTATTTTTGAGCTATTGAAAATCTCGCTTGCTCATAGGCAGATTCTGGACAAAGCTCTCACCGAAGCTAATGCCCCCAAAGATATCAATCTCGATCAATTTCAATCCATGCTGGGTCACTTGACCTCATCACATTATTTATCCTTCTCTAAAGAAGATGATCATTCAATTAGTCACCCGCATAATGCTCCGCTGCACATAGAAGTCATGATTGATAAACAGCTAGTCTGCCAGGTGCTCATTAATAATGGTGCTGGTCTTAATATTTGCTCTGCTCATTTTTTTGCTCAGCTAGGTTATGGAGAGGATCACATAGATTCTCGTAAAATAATTACCATAAAATCCTATGATGAAGAAGAGAGATAATCTAAAGGTCTAGTTGTGCTCCCCATTCGGGTTGGCCCAATTGAAAGAAATGTCACATGTCAGGTGCTAGACCTTCCTCTTGCGTATAATATCTTACTAGGACGACCGTGGATCCATGAGATGCAAGTGGTTCCTTCTACATACCATCAGTGTATTAAGTTTTCTTTTCAAGGCGCAGAGGTGACAGTTCCTGCTAGTATGGGCTCTTCTTGTAATGCCCTCACTCAATCAGCTGACAGCCTTGTTCCAACTAATAGAGAATACACATAACTCTATGATACCAAGTTCAAAGATATGGAACAGACCCTGAAAATCATAGACATAGGCATGGGAGGATATCAAATAGAACCCATGCTATCTTTAGCAGCTTTACCTCCGTCTCCCTGTTCTTGTGGGAGACCTTCTGAGAACAACATACCTTCTGCTACTTGTGAGATAGTATATGATGGTGTCTTTGTACAGTATGCTACACCATTGGAAGATGAAGATGAGGAAAGAGCTATTAAGGCTTGGCTTTGCAAAGGAAAGAACATAGCTGAACAGACTGCCCTAGCTCGAGAACTAAACCCCAACAATGAAGGTCTTAAAATTATGAAACATTTTGGGTACAAAGGGAGTGGCCCAATAGGGGTAAATGGAAATGGGTTACTGGAACCTATTCAAGCTATAGGTCAAAAGACAAAAGACACCACTGGTTCAGGCTTCAAAAAGATCCTGTTCCATCTAGGGATCAATAAATTTGTGCCAGAAGTAGAACTTGCACTAAAACCTGAAGGTATAGCTACAGTTGACACCATAGAAGATAGCTTGGATGAGGATTATTTCCCTTATCCCATTCCTCCAAACCTGGCAGCATTCTCTGCTAAACCAGATAAATTTGTGCCACGCGTCAGTACAGCTGAGAGTGACAGTGATTCTGATAAAACCACTCCATTTGAGACATTAACTTTTGAGTAATGGAGAGACTTACAAGATCCTAACTTCCAAGGTGAACGGTACATGCCACCAGAATTTCAAGAGCGGTTGACACAAGAACAGGCTAGTGTTGCAAGAACTCAAAAACCTTCATGGTGCAAGCACCCAAGTCAGAGTTCGGATACAGACTCTCATGAGTATGAGTTTGATAGTTTGTCAGAAGGATCTTATGAAAGACTTCTCAGTGTAAGTGAGGGGTCTAGTGAAAGGTCTAACGAGTCCGAGTCTATAGGTGTTAACATGTCTTCTACTTCAACCATTAGGGATCAAAAGGATTCAAACACACCTTTGGATGAGATCCATTTAGCTCTCAACTTGCTAGTTAACGCTTTCGATGACTATACTGTGAACACACTTGAACTTGTCACATCTCTTTCCCTCCAACATCCTGAATTAATAGATTGGAATTCCCCTTCTTCATCCAGTGAAGTTCTTACATTCCAGAATGATTACACTCTAGCCTGCTACCTTTATGTTGTTGAGCTCGTAACGTCCTCCACTAGTGAAGAAAGTGTCAACATGACCAAGGCGAACATCAAGTATCTTAGTCAGAAAATTAAAAGAAGAAAAAATAGGCGCTTTGATGGTGAAACCCACATTGTGGTAGTATCAGAGCCAAAAAAAGTAAAAAGAAAAGATGTATCCAAAGGTGAAAACCTCTCTGAGGTGCCTGAGGATGAGATACTTGATGCGCTTCCAAGTCACATACAGGAATGCTCATCAGTGTTAATTGAGCCAACTCAGCCGATAAATCTGGGAACAGAAGAACATCCACACATCATTCACGTGGCCAAGTCATTATCTACAGAAGAACTTAAGGAATTCACAGAATTCTTCCAAGATAAAAAGATAAATTTTGCATGGATGTATTCGGACATGCCGGGTGTGGATCTTGATCTCATTATGCATCACTTATCAATAGCTCCAGGTGTGAAACCTGTCAAACAAAAACTTAGAAAGATGCACCCGCATGTGGCTTTATTGATCAAGGCCAAATTGGAAAAACTTCTAAAAGTTGTGTTCATCCGAGTGATTGATTATGCAGAGTCAATCTCTAATATAGTCCCAGTAACTAAACATGACAAATCTATCAGGGTCTGCACAAACTTTAGAGATTTAAATTTGGCATGTCCCAAAGATGATTTTCCACTTCCCAATATTGACATGATCGTGCTCATGACAACAGGATATGAGATGTATTCACTAATGGACAGATTCTCTGGCTATAACCAAATTAAAATTGCACTAGAGGACCAAGAGAAGACCGCTTTTACCTATGCATGGGGTACATTCTTCTGGAATGTTATGCCCTTTGGTCTAAAAAAAGCTGGAGCTACTTATCAAAGAGTTGTCACTACCATCTTTCATGACATGATGCATAGGACAATGGAGGACTACGTGGATGACACACTTGCTAAAAGTATGGATAGAAAGACACATCTCACTGATCTAGGTCCCATACTAGATCATATGGAAAAATTCAGGTTGCACCTTAACCCTAAGAAATGTGCATTTGGGGTTACTTCAGGGAAGTTACTTGGCTATATCATCTCTGTGAAAGGAATTGAGGTAGATCTGGTAAAGGTACAAGCTATAATGGAAATTCCACCACCTCATTGTTGGTTGTATTTCGTGTTTTTACTATGCTCCTTGCCATCCTCTCTGAAAATTTTCAGGTTTTCATGCCTATACCTTGCCAAATTGTCAAACTCCTGATAAACCCTGAAAAAACCCTAAGGCTAGGTATTAAACGATGCATTTTAAACCCTTAGCCATGTCTTTCTATTTCTTCATTACCTTTTTCATTCACTAAAGGCATGTGCTATATAACAAGTTAAGTCAGGTCGCTTGATCGCGTGAATCAGAACGAATATGCCAAAACATCTCCCGACTTTGATTTTGCTTTGTGTCGTGAAGTCTCGTGAAAAAATAG
>MU223799.1:27582-67467 GCA_018584345.1 Thuja plicata
AAAGGGAAAACCTAAGGTTAGCTTAAGCAACTAGAGTGAATAGGTGAGTTAGTAATTAGATCATAATGATTTAATTAATAACCCGATAGACTATTACTCTAACACCCCCCCTTAAGATAAGCTTAGGAAGAAGCAAAACCTAGGAAACTACTGTAGAAAGCAGGAAAGATGGGTCCCGACAACAAGGCCTGATCAGGTACCCAAAACAAGAAAGCAAACTAGATGAAGGAAACTAAGCCTTCAATCTAGGGAAAAGATGTCCCAGAGAAAGGAACAAGAATAAAGCAAGAAACATTTCCGAAGCATGTAGCTGAAAACTCTGTCAGAAGAGACTGCTGGAACCCCCACTGAAGTGCATGACCAGGTAGAGAAGACAATGTCTGAAGAGCTGATCAATCGAACCAAGAAGCAATAGAACCAACAGGTGAACCCCCCCATAATGCTGAACTGGGAGAGGTGACAGGAACACTGAAATGCAATGCCAGAAACATCTGCAGAAGAAGAACCAGGAACACCAACATTGCAACAGAAGTACAAACACAGGATAAAGGGCGGTGTCACCGACACACAGCATGGGCTAATGTCGTGGAAGGTACGCTCACTTGACAAAGGTGGATGCACCTAAAACGACATAAGCATCATAACCCCCCATGACACTTTATAACTGAGTGCGAGTACAAAAACACACAAGGTGTACAAGATCCCAGAAATGCAGAAGTAGGCACTTTATCTCAGTGTGTTTACAGAAAAAGAATTCAACAGTGAGAAGCATACAAGCTCAGAATTCAGAAAGAAGAGTGAGCTAGAAAATCAGAAGAAGAGATCCCAGGACCTGTAGAACCAAGCAATCCACCAGAGTGCATAAACTGCCAAACTCGGAGGAGAGAAAATGTGGAGTAGAATCTGGAAAAAATACCCCTGCCACTGAATAGGTCACTGAACCAGATTTTCGACGATATCTGGTTTTCCAAAAACGGAGTCCGAATGAGCTAGATATGACTCCCGGAAGGCAAAAACAGACATCAGACTTTGACAGAAAAAAACACTATCAAAATTGCAGAACCCAAAACCCTAACCTCCATCATCAGAAAGTGCTCGGAAAGAGCTTTCCGACGGTATATGGAAGTCAGAAAAAGACCCCCGGATGCTCAAGATAGAGCGAAAACAGTCCAGGAGGGTCAGAAAGGCCCCAAAAAAACAAATTTCAGCCCTCGAGGCTAAAAAAATAGGCCCCTGGGCGCATGGCGCGCGCAGGGGCTGAAGACCGAAGCCCACGGTCGGCCATATGACCGGCTGCTTAGAGAATAAGCCAGCGGGGGTTTAAATAAAACCGTCGCCGGTGGCGGGGGCCAGCCGGAGCGGCGAGCCGGGGGAGCGGCAACGGGGGCCGCAGAGGGCGGCGGAGGCCGGGAGGCGGCGGAGCCGGCAGAGCTGAAGGGGCTGGCGGGGCCGGTGGTGGAGCGGAGGCAGCGCCCGGAGAAAATACACTGCGCGCGTTAAAAAATGCTAAAAAATCATTAAAAAAATGATTTTTTTTTGAATTTTCCTCGAAAAATGTGCCAGTACGGCCCTGCAAGGCCAAAAATTTTCTCCCCGAGGCTCCGGTGTCCAAATAGGACAAGCCTTATATGAATTCTAGGGTTTTTGGGCCTTCTGGACGCAACCGTGAGGTCGGTTTTGGTCCAAAGTGCCCCAAAAAACAAAGACCCCCCAAAATCAAATGAAAGATGCCAGAAAAGACTCTGAAACCTTCTGTGCCTGGTATGCTTCAACAAAAACCGAACAGAGAGCAGCAAGCGAGCTCTGATACCATGTTAGGATTAGGCTGAAAGCTAATCTCCCAAGATCACCTGCATGCAAACCTGTCACAGAATAGAAGCAAGAGACAGAAGAGAAGACAGAAAGCTATGGAGGCCAAAAAGCCAGAGACATCGTATGCAACAGAAAATAATATATTAACAATATGTTTCTATCAATTACAATGTGATGTAAAACTCTGTAAAGAAAACTAAGAGGTGAATCCTTATAAAAGGAATCACGAAACCCTAAAAGGAAAACCTAAGGTTAGCTTAAGCAACTAGAGTGAATAGGTGAGTTAGTAATTAGATCATAATGATTTAATTAATAACCCGATAGACTATTACTCTAACATGAGCAGGTTATGGCATGAACGAATGGGACATATCAACTATCAAAGTCTCAAACTTATGGAGAAACTACATATGGCGCATGAGCTTCCCAATATCTCACTAAGTCATAAGGTATGTGAAGGATGTGCAATGGGAAAGCAACATGTGGAAAGTTTTCCACAAGGTAAATCATGGAGAGAAAGAACTCCTCTACATTTGGTTCATAGTTATGTAATGGGTCCTTTTAAAATACCTTCGCTTGGAGGATCAAGGTATGTTCTCACCTTTATAGATGATTGTACTAGAAGAATTTGGGTGTGTTTTTTGTAAAAGAAGGATGAAGTGTTTCAAAAGTTTAAAGAGTTTAAAGCTTTGACTGAAAAACAAAGTGGAAAATGGCTAAATATAATAAGACCAGATAGAGGGACTGAGTATATGAATAAAGCCTTCTTAGATTTTTGTAAAGAACATGGTATAAAGAAAGAATCAACAATTTCTTATTCACCTCAACAAAATGGGGTTGTTGAAAGAAAAAATAGAACTATAATAGAAATGGCTAGGTGTATGCTTCACTCTAGAAATATAGATGTAAAATTTTGGGCTGAAGCAGTTCATACTCCGATGTATATCTTGAATAGAACACCTACTAAGGCAGTTTTGAACATAACACCATAAGAGGCATGGAGTGGAAGAAAACCTACAACATCACATTTTAGAGTCTTTGGTTGTAATGCATATGTTCACATTCCTGATGAAAGAAGGAACAAAATTGAAAGGAAAAGTGAGAAGTACATAATGGTTGGGTATAGTGAGGAGTCAAAAGGATATAGGTTATACAATCCTAAAACAAATGAAATTCATATCAAAAGGGATGTATGGTTTGATGAAGATAATAAGAGTGATAATCCTCCTACATTATCTTGCTTTCCAAATTTGATTGAAGAAGATAAGTCCACTTCTACTAATGATCAAAATCAAGGTGTGCAATCTTCAGCAGGAGGAGAAGGAACACAAGTTGAAGAATCGAGTGAAAGTGATGATGAAAATACAAGAAAAACTAGAAGCATTCATGACATTTACCAAGAAGGTCCTAGAAATATGTTTTCTAACTATGCTCTCATGGCTAAGGTGATGCACGTTGACACTCCAAGCACATATGAAGAAGCAAAATGAAAAGATGAATGGGAAGCAGCTATGCAAGAGGAGTACAATTATTTGATGAAAAATGGAACTTGGGAATTGACAACACTTCCAGAAGGGAACAATGTGGTAGGTTGCAAGTGGACTTATATAACAAAGTTCACATCAGATGGAGCTATTGAAAAACACAAAGCAAGGTTAGTGGCTAAAGGTTTCTCACAAACAAAAGGTATAGACTATACTGAAGCCTTTGCTCTAGTTGCTAAAATGACTTCCATTCGTACAATAGTTGCTTTAGCTGCAAATTTTGGTTGGAAAATATTTCAAATGGATGTAAAAGGTGCTTTTCTACATGGCGATTTAAAAGAAGAAATTTATATACAACAACCACCAGGATTTGTTAAAGTTGGTGAAGAAATTTGGCGTGTAGATTAAAAAAGTCATTATATGGTCTTAAACAAGCACCAAGGGCATGGCACTCCAAAATAAATGAGTAATTCATAGATGCAGGATTTAAAAGAAGTAAAGCTAATCCAGATGTGTATGTAAAACATAGTGATGATAAAATTGTTATTATTGTATTATATGTGGATGACTTGATTATTACAGGAGATCACACACATAATGTTGAAATAACCAAGGATCAACTTAAGCAATATTTTGAAATAACTGATTAAGGGTTGATGCACTATTTTTTGGGTATGCAAGTATGGAAAGAAGGAAGGATCATGATTTCTCAAACTAAATATGCTCTTGATGTACTGAATTTTTTTAATATGAGTGATTGTAAATCATCTAATACACCATGTGAAGTAGGATTAAAACTAAGTGCTAACTCTAATCAAAAGAAGGTGGATGGAAAATTGTATAGACAGCTTGCTGGAAATCTTTTGTATCTTACTATAAATAGATTGGATATTGCATACACAGTTGGTATTGTATCCAGGTACATGACAGATCCACACATGGAACATTGGAAAGAAACTAAAAGAATATTAAGATACATTAAGGATACTTATTAGCTTGGCATTGAATACAAGTATGGGGGTGAGCATACTCTAGTTGGATATACAGATTCTTATTATGCAGGTGACATTGATGATATAAAGACAACTTCAGGGTACATCTTTCATCTTGGATCGGGACCAATTTATTGGAGCAACAAGAAGCAATCAATAGTGTCACTTTCATCTACATAGGCTAAATATATTGGTTCATCAAAAGCATCTCAAGAAGCATTGTGGCTTAGAAGACTACTTGAAGACACACACCATCCACAAGACTCTCCTACTATAATATTTTGTTACAATCAAAGCACTATTAAATTAGCAAAAAATCTGGTATATCATGCCAGGTCCAAGCATATAGAAGTGTATCATCATTTTTTTCGAGATCTAATTGAAAGTGAAGTGGTGGAGCTACAATTTTGTGGAACAGAGGATCAAGTTGCTGACATATTTACAAAAGCATTAGCTATTGTAGAATTTGCCAAACTTAGAAACTTGTTACAACTCAAGGAGGTCCCAATTATCTCCAAATAAACATTATGGGGTGGGGGGTGTTGGCGTAATGTTTATTTTATGCTATCTACAACAGTGTGTAGGTGATCATTCAATGCGGATTCCAGAATTCTCTGTGAAGAAGACTCTAGAATTCTCTGTGGAAGACTCCAAAATTATCTTCCTCTACCTCTTTCGTAGCCTCTGAAGAACTTTCTGGAGGCCTGCATACAATCTGTATATATACAACAGCCTCCTTGCTTTATCTGTGTAGCAAATTGTATAGTGATTTGCATAATGTAATTACAATTTAATGGTGTTGATAAGCTACTCTGTTCTGCTATTTTTTATTGTGCAAATCTACTCTTTTTTACTTTGTTTCTCTGTGATTTTTACTTTGTTCATCAAATAAAAAGAACAAGAAGCCTGGGATTGTGAGGTAGTTCTGAAGCAATAAGAAGAGACTGCAAAGGCTGAAGAGATAAGAAAAGTTGAGGAAAGAGTGTCTTGAGAAAGATAGGAGAAAGGAAGAGGAAGAAGAGCCCCTCCATAAATAGGAAGAAAAGAGAAAGTGGAGAAGGTTCGATAAAAAACTAAGGAGGCCGTAGAAAAGAGGATCTAAGATAGGATAAATGAGGAGCCCTCTAAGAAGGCCGATGTAGAGCTCCTAAGGTAGAAAGAGGAACAGGCTAAACTAGATGCAGGGAAGCAAACAAGTGATCAAGATGAAACCGGGCCCTTAGGAATAACCGTAAGCCCACAGTTAGAGGTCCAATCCCCTCAACAAAAAAACCCCTCTCAACCGCCAATGATGGTGTCTCCCGGGAACTCTCCTCCCACACAAATGCAAGAACAAAGAGGTACAATATCTGCCTCCCAGGACACAATAGATGTAGGGGTTAGCGCTTCGCCTCCACCATAGTGGTTGACGGTGGGATTTAAAAGAAAAAAACAAGAAGAATACACTGTTCCCTCGCTGTAGGAGACTATGGTCAGACTCATGGACCTGAAAAAGGCCAAAAATGCTCGAACAATTTTTTTCTACCTAGAGAAATGATAAAGGAGAGACGATGGCCGAGATTGCGGTTCCACCTTCAGATAAGGATGCATTTGAGGTCACTCATGTGGATTATCGAGATTAATCTCTTAAAGAGAAATAAGTGGAGTGAACTCATTAACCTTGTTGATGCCACTAGAACAATGCACAAGATAAATGTAAAGGACTACTAGAAGAAGAAATATTTGAAGGCCACATTGGCCACCCACAATGAAGTTTTGCCACTCTTGTTTCCTCTACGGCTTAATATCTTATTTCAATCTGCAATTCTTCATTTTGGGAAACAAAGGAATAGGAGGACCAGTACTAGAGGGAAAACCCAAATTCAAGTTTCATCTAAGCTCATCTAAATCCCCAGGATAACTACACTCTGCCCTCAGTTGCTTCACCTTCTTCTGCAAGTCTTTTAATATCTAACACAGTTTTTGTAGATGCTGCCGATTCTTTCCTTATTGGAAATTATGAATCATTATAGCCACTGTAGGTTTAAGGGTGCGGTTTCATGAGGGGGTTTCAAGATCTATCTTTATGGAGTGGGAGGTCCCATCAAGTAAAATAAAATATTACTAAAGGATTAAATCGATTATTTTCTTCAAAAGTAGCAGCTCCTACTTTCTAGAGTTGCAGATTTGAGCGGGTTGAAAAGGTGGGGGGCTAAAATTTGCCCCACCAACTTAGGCATTTTTTTGCCACTTGTCAAGTATATGAAAATTTTGAATTCTTATCAATAGATTTTTTTTTCTATTTTTAAATTTATTGTCATGTGAAATGAATATAAAAAATTGATGAGACCACTAGCTTCCATAAATTGTGGAGCTAAAATATTTAAACATGGATTCCACTACAAAATTCATAGGACCTCTGAGTTTAAAATAATTCTAAAAAATCTCAGCAACACCCACTGAAACTTTTTAGGAAGCCCCCTTTATGGGACCGCACCCTAATTGTCATCTTTTTGACAAATTTTTGAACAAATACTTCCCACGTAATTGCTAGTATCTGGCATTGCTTGCTTTATGCAATCAACATCACCTCTCACCTGTTCTCTTGACCCTTTAGCCACACACGAGAGTCTCTCAGTGTGCATATTTTGGTTTCATACTCCACCTCCCATAGCAATGCTTTATGATTTTCCTTTTCATGTTGTGCCACAACTCAAGCTAAGCATGGTTTCTTTGCAGCCAGTCTTTGATGACTAAGGGTGCAGTCCCATGAGGGGGCTTTGTTATGCCTTGCATACCCACCCCAACATTTTGTAGGCAAAATGTTGGGTCCCCCTTTTTTCGCTTTTCTCTTTCCCTTGGTTTCTTTTGTTTCCTTTGTATCCCTCTAGGTTTTCCTTCCGCGAGGGTTGTCTTTCTTTCTCTTTTGTCTTCTTTTGTCTCCGGGACCCGATCCTGGAGTTTGTTTGTTCTTTTGAGTCAGTCAAATTCCAAACTCTGAGATTCTCTGTCATCATGTCTTCTTTCACGAGAAGGTGTGGCTGCATGAAATCCCTGGGCCCAGAGTCCAGAGGTTTTTCTTGTTCCGGAGTTTGCGGGGAGAAGGCAACACATTTTTGGTTACCTATCATTTAAAAATTTACCACAATTAAAACACTCAGAGTGATTACCAGAGCGACTAAGGCGATTCAAAGTGATTAAGTGAAATTTGCTTTGGTGATTAACAATGATGAAACAATGATTTGCAGTGCTTGCTCATAGTGGTTTGAAGGTTAACTTGTTGCAGAGCGCCTCCCATGCTCGTCCTTCCCGCATTCCCAGGTAGGCTTTCGTCTCTCTTCTTTCTGTTTTCTAGTTTTCTGTTACTTGCTTCTGTCTGGTTTTGGTTTGTCTATTTTGTTTCTGTTTCGCCGCATCTTTGTGCTGGCTTTTCTGTCGCCTCCCGTTGGTGGGTTGGCTATGCCAGAGGGTTGTCCACCCTCTGTGCAGCTGTGATAATATGTATACTTTGTATATTTTGTAGAATGCTGTAAGTGCCTTTGTATATTATGTACAATCTATAAATTGTGTAGTTTCCTGTACATGTTTGTATAGACATCCGTTCTTGCGGTCAACCTGTGAGTTGTGCTTCATCCCCATTGCATTTTGACTCCTATATATTTAGTGTATATTATATGTATACCTTGCCATCTATGTCGAGCTCGCCATGCTCCATCATGTTTAAACTAATTATCAAGCTCATCAGAGAGGTATTCGCCACAACTTGAACTCAGCACCTCGCTGGTTTGAACCATGGCGGCTTTCTCTCTCCTCTGTCGTGTCATCTTAATAGTGGGATTAATTTCATATAAGTGGGCATTCAAATCCCATCCCATCTGGAATTTACTTCCCCCGTGTTAGCCCACTTTTCACCATTAATGCCATTACGCCGCCTGTCACGTGGCCACGCGACGACCCATGTCAGCCAACTACAGCTTACTGTCGGTCACGTCGACAATAGCTAGTTCTTCCAGACTTCAGGTGCTGAGAAGCCCTTGGATCTTCATTCTATTTTTGTCACTTAATCCAATGCCGCAGAGCCCCGGGTGTTTATCAGAATCTGACGCATGTTAATTTTACCATTATGGGATTTTGATGCATGCTAACACATTTTTGGGCAGGTGCAAAATGGTGGTGAATTCCCCAGAGTCCTTAAAATATTTTTTTTATTATATCATGAATTGATGGTTCTCCATTCTTTCAGGTTGTAGATAGATTGATCAAAATGTCTGAAGTGATCGCTCCTCCTGACAGCCCGGAGCTACCAATTACCTCCACTCGGGAAGCTACAAAAACAAAGGCCGAAAAGATGCTGGCCAAGCTGCCAATAACTTCCAAGTACCTGAAGGAGGGTTCTCTTGTAGGGTTCAAGGTGGAATCTAGGTTGCAAGAGATAACAAATACAGAGCCCTAAATATGGGCTGAAATGCAGGTCTTGGTCCAGGCTATCTACTAACAAAGGGTCGCCGGAGATGATATGGAAAAATACTTGGCCGCCTCCGGGATCATCAAGGCTACAAGTTTTACCTGCTCGGTGAAAGAACCAGAGCTGATAATCCAACTGGCAATGCTTTACAACGCCCCCACTCAGGTTGTTCTCCTCGCCGATCCCCGACCGCTACATTATCCAACGACTATCGTTAATATGAACGCGATAACTTTTCCTTCAGGGCTGGGGATCCCGCAATTCAAGGGATCCATTCTTCTCCCCTAGTCCACATCATTAAAGGAGTTTGAGGAGGCTTCACTCCTCTCCCAACATCATCTCAACACCCATTGGTTGAAGTCCCCGAGAAGGGATTATAAAAAGATGAAGCTAGAAATCCCCTGCGAGGATTTCAAAGAACCTATCCAGGTTGGGATCATATTTCTAAGTAGGCTCTTTGGAGAGCCCCATGCCCGAGATTTCTTGGCATGGATGTATTAATTTCTCTATTGCATCACCACTCAGTTAAACATTCAATTAGGCGGCCATCATTGCCAACCACGTGGACACATAGATGAAGAGCATCCTCCGGACTTCAAAGTTCTATATGACATCATACGTGTTATGGGCACTGGCCCAACAGAGACTTGCCTTCCAGGGTTTGCAGATGATGGGCGTTCTTGGGAACGGGCTGGGCTAGCTGACGCCATGGGATTATTATCCTAAGGTCTAGTGGGAACTTAGTTTCCCAAATTTTTACAAGGTAAATGATTCCTTCAGTTACCAAAATACTTTGACACTTACTCAGGATTTTGGATACCGGTTATCGCAAGAGGCGATGAACCTGGTGAGCACCTACATGAATTTTTTCATTCAATTCCAGCAACACACATATATTCATGTGATCGACTTCTCTGGGAAACCCTATCTTCTTCCCAGGTATTGCGGGGATAGAATAATTCTTTTAGAATTCTGTAGACAAATTCTGGAGCTACACGCCCTCTTTACATTGAAGAAGGTTACCAATGTTCCATTCCTGATCTCTTGTGGGAACTATTCTTGCATTCTGGCCACAACAAAGGAGGCAGACAACAAACTAAAGTGTCTGGGACTGGTGGAATTCGACAATATTGAAATAATTTTGATCCATTGGGTAAGATAGCACTAGCGCTTCCCCGGGCAGCACCACCACACAAAGAAGATATTGAAGATTTCTAGGCAGATTGCCAGGACAGTTTTGATCTTTGGGCTCGCCAACATTCATGGATGTCTAAAGGCTTGATGAAAGCCCTTGGCCATCGGGGTTTCCCGAAGGGTTTTACAGATGATGGGCCGCTGGAGGACCCATTGTACAAAGAGCAGGGGTTAGACAAATTGGATCTCCCTCTGGTGGATCGGGCCACCCCAGAATATTTAAAAATTGAGGGAGTATGCCTCCCCATTATAGAAAACAATCATAAGTATTTTGCGCGGGTGTGCCCAAAAAGCACCCGAAAGGGACAAATTGTTCGGAGGTCTGCCTCGAACTCCGGAGCCGCAGGACCCAACACAAGAAAGGGGAAGGAGAAAGAAGATATCCTAGCCTAGGTTCCCCCTAAGGGTTTTCTCCCCATAATGGCTCAGATAGAAGGACAAATGGAAGCGTCAAGGCTGACAAGTCAGAAGATAAGTGCCCAAATTTCCTCGAGCCTCCTCGCAACTCTAGTAGCATCTGCTCGCCTGACGGGATCCCCGTCATTGGTTGCGATGACAAGCAGGCAGACTTTCGCTGAGGCGGAGTCTACAAGTATTTTGGATGCTGAGGCCCCACTACAAAGGAAGAAGAAGAAGAAGGTGAACCCCACCCCAAGCATAGATGAAGGCCCTGGTATGCCTAACATGCCTCTAGTAGATGTCAGTTCAGATTCCCCCAAACTTGAGAATATTTCAGATACCTCTTCCCTACATGATGAATTTGATGATATCTTTGGCACGGATGAGCTCATAAACCTACATGGGGATATAGACCATGCGGTAGAAGAAATTGCCGCTCAATAAAAAGAGGAAATCCCCATTGAAAAGGAAGTCCTAGCGCAAGAGGTTGCCACAAAGCAGAAAATCTAGGAAGAAATACAAAAGGAGCCAGAGAGGGAGAAAACATTGATCCAAGAGACCGAGTATGGACCAAGGAAAATAGTAGATGAGTAGCTGATGACTGGGGAAACGGGACCCAAGGGATCAAATTTACCCCCATTCATCATGCTCCAAAAGCCTTTGGTTACTCCAGGTGACCAAATGCCCCAGAGTACATTCGGTGAGGTGATCACGGTGGCCCAAACACTGAATCTTAGCTTGATACCTCAACCAGCTCTAGAAAATGTCCCAGTAGAGGAGGATATTTTGGCAAATGATGCCTAAGAGGAACAACAGTAGCAGGATGAGGGTAGAACCCCCGAAGATACACATTTTAATTCGCCCAATGCAAAGAAGAACGGAGAAATTCCATAGGATACAGGTGATGTTGACACCGACAGAGAAGAAACCCCAGACATCACAAAAGAGGACGCCAACATGGCAGAAAATACCGAGGCCTCCGGAGAAAAGGAGAGGGAATAGGAACAAGAAAAGGAGAAAGAGACCGATGAAACTGCAAATACTAGGAACGCACCGCCGGATTCCAAAGGGAATCCTGAGACCCAGGTCTTAACAGCAAAGCCACCCCAGCTGCTCCAATGGCTGGTGGAATCTAGAAAAAGAAAGGCCCCAACGGTAGCAACAGGTGTTTCGCTCTCCTTGGCCGAAATGATGGCCCGAAATGCAGAGGCCAAGAAGCCTAAGAAGGCCCAGACAGTCCATAACCTCTAGACTAATCCAACATGAAGTACAGTTGCAACAATCGCAACACCTCCCCCAGATGCAGATGCAGCGGTAGTGAGGCCCGAAGATTATGCGATCACAGAGGTAACACTGGGGAGGAGAGATAAGAAGGGAAAGTTGGACCTACTGAGGGATGCCACCAAAGTAGTTGAGGTCCGATATGACAAAAAGTCCCAAAAGTTGAAGGAGGAAAGAGAAACCAATGCAAATCTCCTTGGACTTTTGACAGAACTCACACAACCCCTAGCCGAGATCCACCCAAAATCTTCTACCTTCGGATTACCGCTTGCGCAGGGTGATGTGGATGCTCTAAGGGCCATGAAGAAGAAGGCCCAGACTATAGATGGGTGGCTCACCGAGAAGATAGTCATCGTAAGGCAATTCTTAGTGGTATCGCTCCCGGATCTTTATTCGGTCCACCATATTTTGAGCCAGGCACATAGTGCCGTCGTCTTATGGGAGCAGGGTATAGAAAAGTATGAAGGATGAAAATAAGGATTGGAGGAGGTAATGAGCTCTGGAGAAGAGGTAGTCACAAAAGTGAGAATTTTGGGAGAGGAATCATTCAATTTCCTCTGGGCCCAGTACTCCAGACTTGGCCTGAAGATTGAGTTAAGCAAGCAACTGGTCACGACCTTGAAAGAGAAAGTCATGGTAGTTAAGTATTCTTTAAATATGCACAAAGAATTTGTTACAAGAGTTTCAAAGGTTGATCCCTTTACCACTGGAATATGCACCCTGGAGGACTATGTCCTCAACAAGTATGATGAGCTAATGGAGTCCCGGTATCAGTCTGTCGGGGACTTTAACGGAGGGAAACTTTCAAGAATATCCAAAATGATGCTCCGGGCTCATGACTCCATTAAGATAGTAAATGAATTTTGAGGAGCCGGGGATATTGAAGAGAAGATCAAAATCATCCGTGACCGATGGGATGACATTAAAGACATTGATGGTTTTGACATCTGCCAAATTTTGGAAGCATTCAAGAATAGTAAGGGGCAATAAAGTTCTTCATATTCTAGAGATTTTTACCAAAAGGATTAATTTTGAACATTATTTATTCTTTGAGCGCAGGCTCCCAGATCTCGGAGTCCCGGATCCAACAATTTTTTATTATTTCAATGACCCGCATCTAGGTTCCTCGAAGCCGACCGGTCATTATCAGGCAGTTAATAAGGGTGTCATAAAGTAGGTGACCCTAGCAAGGCACATCAACTCGAGGCATGGTTCTGGCAGGTGGTCTTTCCAAGGCGCCACTCCAGCATTGAACACCTGGCACATCAGAGATAGTGAGCCAATTTTTCATTGATGAGGCATGTAGCCTCAATCCTCAGGGGATCAAATTTCTTCTATTCTCCCTCTGGCTCTTTTCTCGAGGTCGATTCTTCCATACCTCTTTTCTTGTCTCATTCTTCTGACATGTCAGACCTCTACTCTCTTCAAAGTTGTTGTAGTATGGTGTAGGTAGTACTGGCCACCATAAATTGTATTTTATTGTTGAGTGTAAAGATAAGTTAGGTTAGTTTTAGGGAAAACATATGTGTATAAATAATAAGTCTGACCTCATTCCAAGGGTTGGAAAAATTGATGATTTTGCAGTCCATAGCTATAGCATTTTCAACATTTTTACTTCTCGTAGTTGCAAAGCTCAATGCTCCTTAGTTCTTAGAAGTTCTCAGTAGATAGATGCTCCCTTGGATCCATTATTGTACGCACCAATGTTCACTAGAAAACCTGTTAATGAAGATAGAGGAGTTCGTGCAATGATGTTGTTAGCATTCTGACCTTTGAAGTAATGTTCTTTTGTGCTGTATGTTTCTAATGTCCCTTGCTCTAATGTTTTAAGTAGATTAATGACCTTCTTTTCCTCTCGCTATTGAATATGTATGAACTGATGGTTCTGTTTGCATTCAATATTTTAGTGTAGCATGTTAGAGCATGGTTGATGTTTTAAACGTATTAGCATAACTATTAGTAGATGGAATACTTCTAACCCTGGCGTATCTTTTGAAGTTTCTTTGATAGTACAAATGCTTGTAGGAAACCCTGACCTATTGAAATCCCCGAAGAAGATGAGCCAAGATAACCAGCTATCCCCCCGAACAAAATAGTCACACTCTCAACTTAGCTCCCGCACCGTCGAGACCCAACGCTCACGTGCTTGAAGGCTGGGAGAATTTATTCCCAGGACAACCTTTACAAGCAAAGTTGGCTGGTACCCCAGTACCCGGTGACAACTTACATCTGTTGGCGGACCCGATCACAAAGGCCCGTCAACAGAAACTGGTGCTAGAAGGAGGGCATGAGCTCGTCCCCTTCTGAGGATTTAGATTTCACACCGCCTGAGGGTTCCCCAAGCCATAGTTTTAGGAAGCAAGCCTTTAGTGGGATTGGATCATTTTCACTTACCCAATTCAAAAGAGGCCTTAGATCAGCCCCAATCCAGGAAGGCTTGTTGAACTCGAGCCTCCTGCTTGAAAGAAATGGACCCTAAAAACCAAGCCAGCCAACCTTGTCTAGGGATCTACTACATCTCATTATACCCAAGTTTCCTAGACAACCCCGGGGACTAACACTCAGTCTAGTCAAAATCCAACACCCCCGATGGATGCATACTTTGGTAACACCGGGTCCCTAATGGGAAAGTTTCTGGGTGCAACCAACAATCTTCCTGCACACTCAGAAAAGATATGTCCCTGATATGAGCACTTAGGATCACAAACCGCAGAAGATCATCTGTAGGCATACAAAATGCCATGAACTGACACTAGATCCAACATCAAAACGTTGTGACCCAGATGTTCCCTCTGTCCTTGGGACAGAATGAATTAAACTGGCACCTTAAATTACTGGCCAACTTCATTAACAGTTGGCAAGATATGGAAGACACCTTTATAGCATCCTTCCGCGTACACATGGACCCAACGTGGTCGCACGGCTAGTTCATCTCCATTAGGAAGGAACTGAACGAACCCCTTGCAGCATTTAACCATCGGTTCCAATGCGCCTTGAAGCGGTGCACGGGTCCTTTCATCCCATCCACGGATGTAACCATCCAGACATACCTTAACGCAATGGACTCTTTCATTTCCACTCTCCTATGGAGAACTACCACCCCCACTGACCGAGATACTCCGGCGAAGGTTTACAACCTAGCCTTGGAGTTGTCCCGCGGTTTGAACAAAGCTCCAAGCGGGATTGGGCAGAGCATGCCTTTCAACATAATACCCGATGGAACTTATTACGCTGAAGGATACAACCCCAATCGGGAAATGGGTGCCCCTGTGATGGAAATGAATCCCCCACCACCGCCGATAGACCAGCAGGCCTGGTACGTATACCCATCACAATCCCAGACAATATCGGGTCTGAAATTTTTTCCCTGGAACCAGCCGCCGCAAACATAACAACCTTTGACACAATCTTCTAGAGTGCCTTTCTTCTAGTCACTCGCGGCCAGAGGACTGCCACCCTCGACTCCAGTAACCGTTGTTTCCTTCCCCGATAACCAACCGCAACAACCGTCACATTGTGACGCGAACACCCAGCTTTCTGCCGAGGTTGAATCCCTCCGGCGAATGTTGTCCTCATTGACTGTGGACATGGGACAGCTGAAGGCGGGGTCTTTTGCACCCCACAACACCAATTCCCAAAGAGGGAATATCTTCTCTGGCCAACAAAATACCAATGCCATAGGAAGAAACTATAACAACGGGCCTCGGCCCAACCAACAACAATGCAATAGCAACATGAACACCAGAGGTCCTCCTCCAAACCAAAACACCACTCAGGGCAGTACTGGACATACCCATTTCACGCCAGTTACAGAACTCTAGCCCCTGACTAACTGGTGTAGATTTCACGACACCGACTCTCATTCCAAGGTGAATTGTGCCACATTGGAGAAGGTCATCATGATCTCCTAGTTGGATAGACAACAAACTACTGATCCCACTCCCCCAGAAACACCTATACAAGAGCCTACTCATGGTGCCTTCACTTGTGAGACCGTCTTCATTGGAGAAGATAAAGAGGATGAAGAAGAGCCCGAATTACAGGGGTTCTTTGCTGAATCTATTCTGGCCTTTGAGGCCAATGCCTTCACCAACCCTTGGACTCCTTACAACACTCAGAGTCAGGCTGGTAAAGGACCAGTTTACACGCCTACACCTCCCAAAGATACCCGTCCCTGGGACAACACAACTGATCATTCCTTCCCACTGAAAGGATCTAGCTCTAACCAAGCTAAAGATTTGGCTGAGGGAAGCCAACAATACCCCGGGGGAGGTTTGATATCACAAAGGCATTAGAACAAACTACAACCTCCATGACCTTGATGGAGGTCTTGCTGAACTATCTTGAGCAGAGGAAGTCTCTGCTGAAGCTCTTGGGAAACTTGGAAGCTGTCAGTCGCCCACCCAAGACTGTCACTTTTGACGATGCCAACGCGGTTGTCTTTCGGGGAAACACTGAGGATCCTCCCTTCTTACTAGGCCTCACCATATAAGGGAAAAACCTACATAATTTCTTGGTAGAGTCTACTGCTTCGGGCAACGTCATGCCTTTATCAATATGCCAGAAGCTCAAACTACATCCCACTCCATCCAAAGGCGCAATAGTCTAGCTGGAAAAAACTGCTGTGAAAATGGTAGGATAGCTGAAGAACATCCATATCTAGCTCATCCAAGACCACCAGATATAAAGCATAATCAACATCCAAGTGGTGGACATCCTGGAGACTTACGAGATGTTATTGAGTCAGAATTGGTCTAAGTCCCTTAACGGGTATTTCTCCACTGACTTTTCCTACTTGTGGCTCCCCTGGGAGGGAGAATCTAACCAGATCTGGGTAGAGAGTGAGCCCAGGGTGAAACAGGCCCTCACCAAAGTCGGGAGGGTGAATGAAGTCCTCTTCTTTAAGACTTCCCTCGGGGTGTACCGACCCCTAGAAATCTTGACATTTGATTTCATCCCCGGGGAGGATCCCATAGTTTTCCAAAGAATTCATGACCTGGAAAAAAAACTAAGGGGTAAGGTTAACTCACAAGGTATTGCAGCAACCCCTACTACACTCTTGTATGACACTTTGTTCAGGGTACTTTATATAAAACATTCAGAACTAGTGTGAACCTTGCATCGCCGCTGCTACCCGCCACATTAATGCCCTCCGAGAGAAGAAACATGAAGTGGATTTTCCTGGACCAAACAATCATTCCAACGGTACTCCCATGGTGCCGCCTATCATGGGATCCCAACCACAGGCTTCTCCGAAGGACAACCTCACCCATGTGACATTAAAGCCAGAGGAAGCTCGTCCCAACCTTCCCAAAAATAATCCAAAGGCCACTTCGCCTTCCCAGCCCCAGAAAATGAACAATGACTTGTGGACCCTGAATTTTGATGGGTCCAAGTCTAAACAAGGCTGTGGGGCCAGAGTGGAATTTATCAACCCACGGGGAAAATCCTTCCTCACATCTTACAAGCTGCAGTTCAACTACACAAACAACATTACGGAGTATGAGGCCTTGGTCCTTAGACTCCTATTTGCACTAAGAAAGGGGATCACCCACCTCTGGGCACTGGGTGATTCAGAGTTGATCGTCAAACAGGTCCGGAGCCAATACACTTGTCATGATAAAAGGCTAGCCGCATACCAAAACTGGGCATGGAGCCTCATCGAAGATTTTGATGCCTTCGACATTAAACTCATTCACCAGAAAAGAAACTACGTTCTGGATGCCCTCGCTGTATCTACCAACACCCTCGAGCCAATGGATAGCTCCCTGCTCCAGAAATTATCCATTGAGATGACCCCCACCCCGTCCATCCCAGACAACGTCACCCACTTTCAGGTCATTGAGGATGATCTACATATCCTGGCCTTCATGGCCAACGTTGGTGTTTTGGAGGACCAGATAGTGGAAGAAAGAGATCACGAAGATACTGGGTAGGGTGAAGAAGACGATGGGATCATAGACTTTCCAACCAACACCATCCCTAAGGGGATGGTAGTGCTAGAACGAATCTTTGACTCGGACCCTCGGGGCCGGGAAAAGATATCATCCTCTTCAGAGGGAGGAATATTTGAAAAAGTTAACATCGGCCAGGCCGGTGAAGAAAAATTGGTACACATTGGCACCTCCTACTCCCCTGAGGAGAAGGAGAAGATTCTCGCGGTTCTCCGAGAATACATTAATGTAATTGCGTGGGGGTATGAAGATTTGAAGACATATGACACATCCATTATGACCCATACCATCCCACTAAAACCTGATGCTAAGCCCTTCCGAAAAAAAACAAAGATTGGTAAACCCACTGATAGAGCCTCTAATTCATCAAGAGGTTTAGAAAGTGCTATCAGCCTGGATCATCTGTCCTATTTGACACATTACATGGGTTGCCAACCTCGTCCCTGTGAGGAAGAAAAGCGGCGAAATCTACCTTTGCGTGGATTTTTGAAATTTAAACAAGGCATCTAAGAAGGATAATCACCCTCTCCCCTCGTTGGATGAGGTATTGCAAATCATGAATGGATCACAAATGATGTCCTTCCTGGATGGGTACTTCGGGTATAACCAGGTCATGGCTGAGTACGAAGATAGAGACAAAATAACGTTCACCACCAAGTGGGGAACGTTTGCATACTGGAGGATGCCCTCTTTGGCCTGATCAACGTAGGGGCCACATTTCAAAAGGCTATGGACATTGCATTCAAAGGCCTATTAAATCGGTGCATTATCATCTACATGGATGATTTGACCGTCTTTTCCCGGGACAGGCTGTTGGAGATTTGCCTGTGAGAAAATAGTTGATTGTATGTTTGTCATTGATGACAATATATAATATACAACGGTGTTCTATATGCAATTATTAGTACAAATATTTTAGAGCTATGTGTGTTTATTTCCATGGTGTATACATTTTCTAGATGCTATGTGCATTCATGCTGAGTTAGATATGAAGTTTCAGTTGAGTTATGTTAATCAGTTATGGCAGTTACAGTGACTGAAGATTATCTGTGAAGAGCCGATGTAATTAAATTATTTATTGAGTTGCGCCCATCTTTGGGATATGTGTGCTTGTATTCATGTTTATTTATGAGTTAAAGATAATTATCTAAAGGCGCCAAACGTGCTCTATCAGAATCGTGATGTTGGAGTTAATTTGGTGGAGCCGACTTTATGAAGCGTCGTGTCTATTCAGTTTGGGTTGCGTGATTCTAATCAGGTTACATGCTTGATGTGGCCAACAAAAGAAGTATTGAAGGGACTCCTAAAGCCGACAAAGATCACATCTTTTGGGAAGATACTTATAGTAGTTCATTTGGTGAACGCTAAGTGTGAATGATAAGAAAAGAAACATAAAAAGTACAAAATAGAATGTCCATTGTTTGGGGACAGTAGAGACATTTCATTCATCAAGAAAAGATCTATGTGAAGAAGAAGTGGAAGTATAAAACACACTGGAACTGATCAAGACAACAGGTCTACTCAAATAGTTCATTTATCAGATATAGTGCATATCTGTTTAACTGAAGGTTGCAACCTTCATCATTTTAGCAGTGAGTTTTTTGGACAGTGAGTCCTCACCCCTAACGGGGTTATTTGTAAAAGACTCCTAACAGGGTCAGACCCTTAACCAGGTCACTGTACTTATTGCATTGTAAATAAAAAACCCTAACAGGGTTGCAAGATCTCCTAACATGGATAATTATACTCAAGTACAGTTCTTTGTGGGTGCTAATTCCCACCGGGATTTTTACCTATTTGGTTTTCCCGTAACCCAAATTGTTGTGTTCTATCTTGTGTTATCTGAATGTGTTAATGCTTAATTTTATTCTATAGTTAATAGAAGAAAAGAATTAAAGTAGCAGATAATTGATTCACCTCCCCTCTCAGTTATCTGTTTGGACTATTCTAACAATTGGTATCAGAGCCAAGTTCCTTGGAGAGAAATCCTAACGGCTTAAGGTAGATTAGATGGCATACTTTAGGAAAGAGAGTCCTAAGTTTGATGGAGAAAAATATCTTGACTGGAAGAACAAAATGATAACACATCTTCAGTGCATTGGATTTGAGATCTATGAGATTGCCAATCATGCAATTGATGTTCCCAACTTGAAAGACATTGCAGAAGAAGACTCTACAATTAAACAAAAGGAAGTGTTCACTCAAAATGCAATTGCCAAAGAAGCCCTAATCAGTGCCCTATCTGACAATGAATTTTTTGAGATCAAGAAGGTAGATAAAGCATATTCTATTTGGAAATGCTTAGAAGAGATGTTTGAAGGAGATATCCAAGAAAAGAATGCACGAAGAAAAACATGGAAGAAAAGATACAATAATTTAGAGATGCTACTTGAAGAAAACATCAGAGCTTACAATCAAAGGATTAATGAAGCAGTATCAGGTATTAGGAACAATGGTGGAGACATTTTAGAGGATGATATAATGGACAAACTAATGACCACATTGACAGCAGACTATGAGATCAAGATTAACATCTTGGATGAAACTATGCAATTCTCAAAGGACTTCAAAGAGAAACCCTGATCAACAAAATATCTGCATTTGAGATATCAAGATTGAAAATAGAACCTAAAAGTGAGACAACTTTCAAAGCCTCAGTCCACAACAAGAAATCTATAAGCAGCTCCAGTAATAATGAATAAGTGGATACAAAACTAGAAGAAATCATTGCTATGATTGCCAAGAAAGAAAGGAAAGGTAAGGGAAAATGTGAAGGACAACTACCATTCAAATGTTTCTCATGCAACAAAGTTGGTCACTTTTCATCCAAGTGTCCTACAAGAGTCAAGAAGTTCAGATCAGATTACAAGCCCAAGTACACTAAGGAATGCTATCATTCTAAAGATGGTGTAAGTGATGATGATTCAAGAAATATATTATGAATGTTCTCCCATGATTGAAGATGAGCCCAGACCCATCAATAAGGACATAATTATTGAAGAAATGTTTGACTGTATTGATGTTTCATGTAACAATCTTGAACCAAGTGAAGAAGAATCACAGATTATAGATGAAAGTGTCACTCCTAAAAACTCAAAATACACATCCAAATATCACTCTAAGGAAGACATCATTGGATATCATAGCGCTAAAGTCTTGAAAAGATCCTGAGAAAAAGGTTCAACCATTGATGAAGAGGTATGCTTACTTTCACAGATTGAACCCTTAAGTGTAGAAGAAGCGTGCAATGATTCAGATTGGCAAAGTGCTATGCAAGAAGAATTAGATAAAATAATCAAGAAAGAAACATGGGAACTAGTCCCTAGACCTCATGACAATAATGTGATTGGAACAAAGTGGATATTCAGGAACAAAATGAATGAAGAAGGCACAGTGGTAAGAAACAAAGCAATATTAGTATGTAAAGGATATACGTAGAGAGATAGAATAGACTACACTGATACATTTTCCCCTGTGAGCAGACTGGAAGCTATCAAGTTGTTTTTGGCCTATGCAACATTCAAGAACTTCAAAGTATATCAAATGGATGTCAAGTCAGCTTTTCTGAGCGATGATTTGAAGGAATAAGTCTACATAGAGCAGCCTGAAGGATTCAAACTTTCAAATAAATCAGACATGGTATGCAGACTAAAGAAAGCACTTTATGGACATGCCCCAAGAGCTTGGTATGAGAGACTTGATGGTTACTTAACAAAGATAGGATTCAGAAAAGGAGCAATAGACTGTAACTTATTCATAAGAGAGACATATGAAGGATTACTACTCATTGCTATTTTTGTTGATGACATTATCTTTGGAGGTAATGAAAAACTTAGTGTAATATTCACCAAAGAAATGAAAAGTGAGTTTGAAATGAGCATGATTGGACCTATCAAATATTTTCTTGGATTGAATGTAAAACAAACAGACAAAGGCATATTCATAAATCAGTCTAAGTATGTGAAAGAGATATTGAAGACTTTCAAAATGGAAGATTGCAAACCAGTAAGCACCCCATGATAACAGGAAGAAATCTTTCTAAAGATGATGATTCTACAACAGTTGACAAGACTCTATACAAGTATATGATTGGAAAACTCATATATCTTACTCAATCTAGACCTGATATTTCTAATGCAGTTGGCATTGTTGGAAGATTTGCAGTTGAACCCAAGCAAAATCACCTCTTGGCAATAAAAAGAATATTCAGATACTTAAAAGGGACTATAGACTATTGTTTATGGTATCCTAACTCATATAATATATAACTTCATGTGTATACTGATACTGATTGGGCAGGTTGTGTTGATGAAAGAAAGAGTACATTAGGAGGAGCAGTATTTCTTGGAGACAGGTTGGTCACTTGGATCAAATAGATGATTAAAGACTTTGGTATTCAGATTGATTATCCTATTATTATTCAATGTGATAACACTAGTACTATCAATATGTCAAAGGACCCTATGATGCACGCAAAGAAAAAACACATTGATATCAAATACCACTTTCTAAGAGAAAAAGTTGCAGACAAAGAAGTAAAGTTGGATTATGTGAGCACTAAAGAACAATTAGCAGATATTTTTACAAAGCCATTATCAAAAGATACTTTTGAGTATCTCAGGGAGAAGCTGGGATTAATTCCCTTTCCTGAGTCTGATTAGAAATTTCAACAAGAACATAAGTCCTTGGTGACTGATGAATGGTTGACTACTCTACTTCTGGAGTAGTACCTGTGCTTAGTAATGTTTGGCACCCTTTTTCATTGATGTCAAAGGGGGAGTATTAGTAAGGGGGAGCATATAATCTAGGGGAGTATACAGTCAGAAGAGCAGCAACAGTGAAGATGAACCTTTGATGAGGATATTGAGAAGATTGTAAAAGAAGGAAGACACTTTGAGTTGATGATATCATATGTTGCCATCAATGTCAAAGGGGGAGATTGTTGGAGATTTTCCTCTGAGAAAATAGTTGATTGTATGTTTGTAATTGATGACAACATATAATATACAACAGTGTTCTATATGCAATTATTAGTACAGATGTTTTGGAGCTATGCGTGTTTATTTCCATGGTGTATACATTTTCTAGATGCTATGTGCATTCACTCTGAGTAAGATATGAAGCTTCAATTGAGTTATGTTAATCAGTTATGGCAGTTATAGTGACTAAATATTATCTATGAAGAGCCGACATAATTACATTATTTCTTGAGTTGCACCTATCTTTGGGATATGCATGTTTGTTTTCATGTTTAGTTATGAGTTAAATATAATTATCTAAAGGCGCCAAACGTGCTCTATTAGAATCGTGATGTTGGAGTTAAATTGGTGGAGCCGACTTTGTGAAGTGTCACGTCTATTTAGTTTGGGTTGTGTGATTCTAATCAGATTGCATGCTTGATGTGGCCGACAAAAGAAGTATTGAAGGGAATCCTAAAGCCGATGAAGATCACATCTTTTGGGAAGATACTTATAGTAGTTCATTTGGTGAACGCTAAGTGTGAATGATAAGAAAAGAAATAGAAAAATTACAGAATAGAATGTCCATTGTTTTGGGACAGTAGAGACATTTCATTCATTAAGAAAATATCTACGTGAAGAAGAAGTGGAAGTATACAATACACTGGAACTGATCAAGACAAGAATTCTACTCAAACAATTCATTTATCAGATATAGTGCATATCTATTTTACTGAAGGTTGCAACCTTCATCATTTTAGCAGTGAGCTTTTTGGACAGTGAGTCCTCACCCCTAACAGGGTTATTTGTAAAAGACTCCTAACAGGGTCAGACCCTTAACCAAGTCACTGTACTTATTGCATTGTAAAGAACAACTCCTAACAGGGTTGCAAGATCTCTTAACAGGGATAATTATACTCAAGTACAATTCTTTGTGGGTGCTAATTCCCACTGGGTTTTTTACCTGTTTGGTTTCCCCATAACCAAAATTGGTGTGTTCTATCTTGTGTTATCTAAATGTGTTAATGCTTAAAATTATTGTATAATTAATAGAAGAAAATAATTAAACTAGCAGATAACTGATTCACCCCCCCTCTCAGTTATCTCTTTGGACTATTCTAACACAGGCGTGATCATTCCGCCCACCTCGCCCAAATTTGTGAGAGATGTCCCTGGTATGGAATATCCCTTAACCCTAAGAAATGTATATTCAGGGTCACTGAAGGGAAGCTGCTCGGGAATATATCTCTGAGAAGGGTATATCCATTGACCCTGAGAGAGTTGAAGCGTTGCTAAATCTACAAATGCCCGGAAGTAAGAAGGAAATGAGATCTTTCTTCGAAAAGATAAATTTTGTCTGACGGTTCATCATTGGATTTGCTGAGATAGTGAAACCACTCAATGAGATGATGAATAAAGATACAAAGATTTTGTGGAGTCTTGAAGCAAGGTGGGCGTTCACCCAAATTAAACAAACAATTGTGGAGGCACCAGTCTTGGCTAGTCTAGACTATTCCCTCCCCTTTCACATATACTCCTTTGCTTTGCCGCGTTCTTCCGTGACAGTTTTGACCCAGAAGGTTGAAGGGGAAGAATGACCAATATATTTCATGAGCTCCCCATTTAAGAATGCCAAAGCCTAGTATTTGCCCTTGGAAAATTATGCCTTTGCTCTCATCCACACCGTGAAGAAATTTTGGCATTACATTCTTTGGAGCAAAGTGCACGCTATCATCCCGAACCAAGCTGTTAAGTCTCTTCTCCTGCGGAGTGAATTGGGTGAACGATGGGGGAAATGGATGGCCATCCTCCAGGAGTATGATTTGGAAATGCACCCCATGAAGATAGTCCGAGGCTAGGGACTATGTAGAGAGATGGCATAATTAAGGAACTCCAGATATCGAATGCCAAACATATACAGTGGAGTCCATCACTCAAGATCTGTGGTATACCAACTTGGTATACTTATTGTTGAACAACAGATGCCCGGAGGGGTTACCCCCAAATAAATCTCGTGTCCTGCGGCTGAAAAGCCTACACTTCATGATAAAAAATGGAACGCTTTCTCGTAGGAACTATGAAGGGGTATACCTCCGATGCATAGACATGGACCAAGTTGCGAAGATGATTGAAGAATTCCATGGGCAGTTTGGAACTGGGCATGGCTCAGCTGACGCCACTTCCCACCAGATCCTCCGAGCTGGATACTCTTGGCCTTGTATCTTTAAGGATGTCTACACTCATGTTAGGAGATGCCATACTTGTCAAATAGAAGCACATCATGAGCGGAACCCGGCCATGCCTTTGCAGCCGGTCTTCAAAGCTAGACCCTTCGCCCAAAGGGCATTTGAATTTATCAGGGAAATCAACCCCAACTCATCTGCCAACCACCGGTACATTTTAACTATTGCCAATTACTGCACCCAATGGTCTGAAGCAATTCCTTGTAAAAAGAACATGACAAACGTAGTTATAAAATTCTTGGAAGAAAACATAGTCACCCAATTTAGAATGCCATTTGCTATAGCATGTGACAATGGTCCAGTGTTTTCTTCAGTGCAATTACTCGAATGGACCTATGAAAGAAATATCACCTTGAAGTTCTCCAACAACTACTACCCCTAGGGTAATGGTGTGGTTGTATCTACCAACAAAAATCTACTTGAAGTGATCAAACATCTTTTAGAACATAACCCCCAAGACTGGCACCAAAAGCTTAGATTCACCCTCTGGGCAGATTGCATCCAAATAAAGGCAGCCCTGGGGACATCCCCATTCCATCTGGTTTATGGCCAAAATCTAGTATTCCCCAACAACTTACAAATCTTGGTTTTACAGTTTATGTAGGAATTCAACAACCAGGACAACATTGTAGAGGTTCGACTTCTGAACCTGGTGCGAATGGAGGAACAAAGAGACGCAGTCCTTGAACATTTCATGTGTCATGATTTAGTAGTGAAAAGATGGTTTGACCGGAGAGCCCAATATAAGGCCTTTCAGATTTCAGACTTGGTTCTCTTATGGGACAAAGCCCGAGAAAAAAAAGGAAAGCACACTAAGTTTCAACGGCTCCGGCTTGGACCATATCTGATAGATGAGATCTGCGGGGAAAATAATCATCGCCTAAATACTATGACCGGAGAAGCCGTCCCAATTCTTGTCAATGGGAAGTTTCTTAAGAATTATTTTGAATAAGTTAGGTGATGAATTTGTCCGGAGTTGTATTATATGTAAAAAGTCCTTGCTTGTACATATCTTTCCCGGTGCTCTGTTTGGAGTGCCTTGTAAATAGTTTGTTGGCCATCCTCTGAGACCGCCTTTCCTTTTTCATGTTTTCTTTTTTGGTTTTGGCTTTTTTGTTTTCTTCTATTTTTCGGGTTCCCGGTGTGTTGCCTTCATTTTGTAAACTGGTATCCTTCGCATAACATCTAGTCTTTGGAACAGTACCTTGTGCATTCTGGTGAATTTGGAATCTATTGTTAGCATGATGGAATTTGTCCACACTCTGGAGTTATTTTGTAAGTATGGTAAAAGGTTATGGGTGATCATCATCAGGTTCACATCTCAAGAGTCCGGACATCAGTTAACAAAAAATTCAAGATGCAAGTAATCAGACACCTTGAGAGCAGATCGATTGCAATGGTTGATTGGCCATGTCTTAAAATCATTAAAATATCCTGGGTCTGGAACATTCTCTCCTATTTGGAAATTTGGAAGTGGATGGCAAGATGAAATAAGTACCACCTTTCCATCCAGAAAAGAAAAGAAAAGAAAGAACTAAAGAATAGAGAATTTTGGTATCTGGAGGAAACGTGCAAGATTTGACGACTTTGGTTTGATTTACTTAGTGCCTCCTCTCTGCTTCTCTTGGGGGTCATCGACTTGGTTTTCTTTTAAAGCACACACTCCATAACTGACAAAAGACCGAAAGATTGAATCAATGATGAGTCCAATTTTCTCAGACGCCTCGCACTTTGCAAGCAGAATGCTCCAGGTAAAGATTAATTCCAACTTTGCTAACCAGAGATTCTGAAGTTCTCGAATGTGCTAAGGAATTCATCCCAGATATTCGCCATTTTTTATGCCCTACATACCTGTCCCTACATTTTGTAGGCAAAATGTTGGGTCCCCCTTTTTTCACTTTTATCTTTCCCTTGGTTTCTTTTGTTTCCTTTGTCTCCCTCTGGGATTTGCTTCTACGAGGGTTGTATTTCTTTTTCTTTTGTCTACGGGACCTAGTCCCAAAGTTTGTTTGTTCTTTTGAGTCAGTCAGATTCTGGACTCTGGGATTCTGTGTCATCATGTCTTCTTTCACGAGAAGGTGTGGCTGCATGGAACCCCCGGGCCCAGAGTCTGTAGGTTTTGCTTGTTCCAGATTTTACGGGGAGAAGGCAACACATTTTTACCCTAGGGGTATAAATAAAGGTTACCTGTCATTTTTACATTTACCATGATTAAAACACTCAGAGCGATTACCAGAGCGACTAAGGTGATTCAAAGTGATTAAGTACAGTTTTCTTTGGTGATTAACAATGATTAAACAATGATTTGCAGTGCTTGCTCATGGTGGTTTGAAGGTTAACTTGTTGCAAAGCGCCTCCCGCACTTGTCCTTCCCACATTCCCCAAGTTCCCAGGTAGGCTTTCGGCTCTCTTCTTTCTATTTTCTTGTTTTCTATTTCTCGCTTCTGTCTAGTTTTGGTTTGTCGGTTTTATTTCTGTTTTGCTACATCTTTGCGCTAGCTTTTCTGTCGCCTCATGTTGGTGGGTTGGATCTACCAGAGGGTTGTCAGTCCTCTGTGCAGCTGTGATAATATGTATACTTTGTATATTTTGTAGAATGTTGTAAATGCCTCTGTATATTGTGCACAATCTATAAATTGTGTAGTTTCCTATACATGTCTGTATATACATTCGTTCTTACGGTCAGCCTGCGAGTTGTGCTTTGGCCCCATTGCATTTTGACTCCTATATATTTAGTGTATATTATATGTATACCTTTCCATCTATGTCGAGCTCGCCGTGCTCCATCATGTTTAAACTAATTATCAAGCTCACGAGAGGTATTTACCATGGCTCAAACTCGGCACCTTGATAGTTCAAACCATGGAGGCTTTCTCTCTCCTCTATCATGTCATCTTAATGGCAGGATTAATTTCCCATGAGTGGGCATTCAAATCCCATCCCATCTGGCATTTACTTCTCTTGTGTCAGCTCGATTGTCACCATTAATGCCATTACGCCACCTGTCACATGGCCACGTGATGACCCATGTCAGCCAAGTACAACTTACTACCGGTCACGTCGACAATGGCTAGTTCTTACGGACTTAGGGTGCTGAGAATTCCCTGGGTCTTCATTTTATTTTTGTCACTTAATCCAATGCCCCGGAGCCCTGGGTGTTTATCAAAATGTGACCCATGTTAATTTCACCATTCTGGGATTTTGATGCATGCTAACACATTTTTGGGTAGGTGCAAAATGGTGGTGAATTCCTCATAGTCCTTAAAATATTATTTTTATTATATCATGTGTTGACAATTCTTTGGTCTTGCAAGTTGCAGATAGATTGATCAAAATGCCTGAAGTGATTGCTCCTCCTGACTACCCGGAGCTGCCAACTACCTCCACTCGGGCAGCTACAAAAATAAAGGCCAAAAAGATGCTGGCCAAGCTACCACTAACTTCCAAGTACTAGAAGGAGGGTGCTCTCATAGGGTCCAAGGTGGACTCTAGGTTGCAATAGATAACAAATATAGAGCCCAGACTATGGGCTGAAATGCAGGTCTTGGTCCAAGCTATCTACCAACAAAGGGTTGCCGGAGATGATATGGCAAAATACTTGGTCGCCTTTGGGATCATCAAGGCTGCAAGTATTCCTTGCTTGATGCAAGCACCAGAGCTGATACTCCAACTGGTGATGCTTTACAATGCCCCCACTTGGGTTGTTCTCCTCGCCGATCCCTGACCGCTACATTATCTAGCGACTATCATTAATCTGGACGCGACAACTTTTGCTTCAGGGCTGGAGATCCCACAATTCAAGGGATCCATTATTCTCCCTCGGTCCACATCATTAAAGGAGTTTGAGGAGGCTTCTCTCCTCTCCCGAAAACATCTCAATACCCATTGGCTGAAGTCCCTGAGAAGGGATTATAAAAAGATGAAGCTGAAAATCCCCTGCGGGGATTTCAAAGAACCTATCCAGGCCAGGATCATATTTCTATGCAGGATCTTTGGATAGCCCCATGCCCAAGATTTCTCGGCATGGATGTATTAGTTTCTCTATTGCATCACCACTCACAGTCAGACATTCAATTGGGCGGCCATCATTGCCAACTATGTGGACACACAGATGAAGAGCGCCCTCCAGACTTCAAAGTTCTATATGACATCATACGTGTTATGGGCATTGGCCCAACAAAGACCTGCCTTCCAGGGTTTGCAGACAATGGGCGTTCTTGGGAACATGATGGGCTAGCTGATGCCATGGGATCATTATCCCTAGGTCTAGTGGGAACATAGTTTCCCAAATTTTTACAGGGTAAATGATGCCTTCAGTTACCAAAATATTTTGACACTTACTCAGGATTTCAAATACCGGTTATCGCAAGAGGTGATGAACCTGGTGAGCACCTACATGATTTATTTCATTCAATTCCAGCAACACACATATATTTGGGTGACCGACTTCTCCGGGAAACCCTATCTTCTTCCCCGGTATTGCAGGGATAGAATCATTCTTTTAGAATGCTGTAGACAAATTTTGGAGCTGCACACCCTCTTCACATTGAAGAAGGTTACCAACGTTCCGTTCTTGATCTCTTGTGGGAACTATTCTTATAGTTTGGCTACAACAAAGGAGGTAGAAAGTGAATTGAAGAGTCTGGGACCAGTGGAATTTGACCATACCAGAAACAACTTTGATCCATTGGGTAAGATAGCACTAGCGCTTCCCCAGGCATCCCCACCACACAAAGAAGATATTGAAGATTTATGGGCGGATTGCCAGGACAATTTTGATCTCTGGGCTCGCCAACACTCATGGATGTCTAAAGGCTTGATGAAATCCCTTGACCTTCGGGGTTTCCTAAAGGGTTTTTTTAGATGACGGGTTGCTGGAGGACCCATTGTACAAAGAGTAGGGGTTAGACAAATTGGATCTCCCTCCGGTGGATTAGGCCACACCAGAAGATTTAACAATTGAGGGAGTATGTCACCCCATTATAGAAAATAGTCATAAGTATTTTGTGTGGGTGTGCCCAAAGAGCACCCAAAAGGGACAAATTGTTCAGAGGTCTTCCTCGACCTCCAGAGCCGCAGGACCCAGCACAAGAAAGGGGAAGGAGAAAGAAGATATCCTAGCCCAGGTGCCCCGTAAGGGTTGGCTCCCCATAATGTCTTAGATAGAAGAACAAATGGAGGCGTCAAGGTTGAAAAGCCAGAATATAAGTGCTCAAATTTCCTCGGGCCTCCTCGCAACTCAAGTAGCATCTGCTCGCCCGGCTGGATCCCCGTCATTGGCCACGATGATGAGCAGGAAGACTTTCGTTGAGGTGGAGTCTACAAGTATTTTGGATGCCGGGTCCCCACTACAAAGGAAGAAGAAGCAGAAGGTGAAGCCCACCCCAAGCACATGCGAAGGCCCCGGAATGCCTAACATGCCTCCAGTAGATGTCAATTTAGATTCCCCCGAACTTGAGAATATTTTAGATTCCTCTCCCCCGCATGAAAAATTTGATGATATCTTCGGGACAGATGAGCTCATAAACCTACATGGGTATATAGACCATGCAGTAAAATAAATTGCCGCTCAAGAGAAAGAGGAAATCCCCGCTGAAAGGAAGCCCCAGAGCAAGAGGTTGCCACGGAGCAAGAAATTCGGGAAGAAATACAAAAGGAGCCAGAGCGGGAGAAAACACCGGTCCAAGAGACCGAGGATGGACCAAGGAAAACAATAGATGAGCAGCTGATGACTGGGAAAACTGGACCCACGGGATCAACTGTACCCCCATTCATCACGCTCCAAATGCCTTTAGTTACTCCAGGTGACCAAATGCCCCAGAGTACATTTAGTGAGGTAATCATGGCGGCCCAAACACTGAATCTTGGCCTGATACCTTAGCCACCTCCAGAAAATGTCCCAATAGAGGAGGATATTCCAGTAAATGATGTCAAAGAGGAACAACGAAAGCAGGATGAGGGTAGAACCCCCGAAGATACACATGTTAATTTGCCCAATGTTGAGAAGAATGGGGAAATCCCCGAGGATATGGGTGATGTTGACACTGAAAGAGAAGAAACCCCAGATATCGCAAAAGAGGATGCCAACATGGCAGAAAATACTGAGGCCTCTAGAGAATAGGAGAGGGAATAAGAACAGGAAAAGGAGAAAGAGCTTGATGACACTGCAAATACTGGGAACACAGTGCCAGATTCTGAAGGGAATCTCGATACCCAGGTCTTAACAGCAAGGCCATCCCAGCTGCCCTAATGGCTGGTAGAATCCAGAAAAAGAAAGGCCTCGATAGTAGCAACAGGTGTTTCTCTCTCCTTGGCCAAAATGATGGCCCAAAATGTAGAGGCCAAGAAGCCTAAGAAGGCCCGGACAGTTCATACCCTCTGGAATGATCCAGCAGGAAGTACAATTACAACAATCACAACACCTCCCCCAGATGTAGATGCAATGACAGTGAGGCCCAAAGATTATGCGATCACAGAGGTAACACTGGGGAGGAGAGATAAGCAAGGCGATTTGGACCTGCTGAGGGAGGTCACCAAAGTAGTTTAGGCCCAATATGATAAACAGTCCCAGAAGTTGAAGGAGGAAAGAGAAACCAATGCAAATCTCCTTGGACTTCTGATAGAACTCACACAGCCCCTGGCCGAGATCCACCCGGAAGCTTCTACCTCCATATTACTACTTGCGTATTGTGATGTGGATGCTCTAAGGGCCATGAAGAAGAAGAAGGCCCAGGTTGTAGATGGGTGGATCATCGAGCAGATAGTCGCCGTAAGGAAATTCTTAGTGGTATCGCTCCTGGATCTTTATTCGGTCCACCATATTTTGAGCCAGGCTTATAGTGTCGCCATCCTATGGGATCAATGTATAGAAAAGTATGAAGGATGGAAAATAGGACTGGAGGAGGTAATGAGCCCCGGAGAAGAGGCAGTCACAGAAGCGAGAATCTTGGGAGAGGAATCATTCAATTTCCTCTGGGCCCAGTACTCTAGACTTGACCTCAAGATTGAGGTAAGCAAGCAACTGGTCACGAGCCTGAAAGAGAAAGTCATGGGAGTTAAGTATTCTTTAAATATGCACAAAGCATTCATTACAAGTGTTTCAGAGGTTGATCCCTTTACCACAGGAACATGCACCCTGGAGGACTATTTCCTCAACAACTATGATGAGCTAATGGAGTCTCGGTATCATTCTGTCAGGGACTTTGACGGAGGGAAACTTTCAAGAATATCCAAAATGATGCTCTGGGCTCATGACTCAGTTAATATAGTAAATGAATTTTGAGAAGGAGCCAGGGATATTGAAGAGAAGATCAGAATCATCCGCGACCGGTGGGACGACATTAAAGACGTTGATGGGAGTGGCATCTGCTAAATTTTGGAAGCATTCAATAATAGTAAGGGGCAATAAATTTCTTTGTATTCCTGAGATTTTTACCAGCAGGGTACATTTTGAACATTCTTTATTCTTTGAGCGCAGGCTCTTGGATCCCAGAGTCCCGGATCCAACAGTTTTGTATTATTTCAATGACCCGCGTCCAGGTTCCCTGGAGGTGACCGGTCATTATCAGGCAGTTAATAAGGGTGTCAGAAAGTAGGTGACCCTAACAAGGCACGCCTGCTCGAGGCATGGTTCTGGCAGATGGTCTTCCCAAGGTGCTGCTCCAACATTGAACACCTGGCGCATCAGAGACAGTGAGCCACTTTTTCATTGATGAGACATGTAGCCTCGATCCCTGGGGGATCAAATTTCTTCTATTCTCCCTCTGGCTCTCTTCTTGAGGTTGATTCTTCCATACCTCTTTTCTTGTCTCATTGTTCTGACATGTCAGATCTCTGCTCTCATCGAGGTTGTTGCAGCATGGTGAAGGTAGTATCGACCACTGGGAATTGTATTTTATTGTTGAGTGTAAAGATAAGTTAGGTTAATTTTAGGGCATACATATGTGTATAAATAATAAGTTCAACCTCATTCCAAGGGTTGGTAGAATTGATGATTTTGCAGTCCATAGCTATAGCACTTTCATCATTTTTACTTCTCATAGTTGCAGAGCTCAATGCTCCTTAGTTCTTAGAAGTTCTCAGTAGATAGATTCTCCCTTGGAGCCATTATTGTACACACCAGTGCTCACTGAAAATCTGTTTATGAAGAAAGAGGAGTTCTGGAAATGATGTTGTTAGCATTCTGACCTCTGGATTAACGTTCTTTTGTGTTGTATGTTTCTGATGTCCCTTGCTCTAATATTTTAAGTAGATTAATGACCTTCTTTTCCTCTCACTATTGAATATGTATGAACTGATGGTTTTGTATGCATTCAATATTTTAGTGTAGAATGTTAGAGCATGGTTGATATTTTTAATGTATTAGCATATCTATAAGTAGATGGAATACTTCTAACCCTGGTGTATCTTTTGAAGTTTCTTTGATAGTCCAAATGCTTGCAGGAAATCTCAACCTATTAAAATCCCTGGAGAATACGAGCCAAGATAACCAGCTATCCCCCCAAATAAAACAGTCACACTCCCAACTTAGCTCCCGCACTGTGGAGACCTGACTCTCACGTGCTTGAAGGCCCAGAGAATTTATTCCCTGGACAATCTTTATAGGCGAAGTTGGCCGGTACCCAGTGACAACTTACATCTGTTGGCAGACCCGGTCACAAAGTCCCGTCAACAGGCTTCAGGATCTATTTTCATGGAGCGGAAGGTCCCAACAACTTAAAAAAATATTGCTTTAGGATTAAATTGAATCTTTTCCTCAAAAGGAGCAGCTCCTACTTTTTAGAGATGCATATTTGAGCCGGTTGAAAAGGTGGAGGACTTAAAAATATCCCCACCAGCTTAGGATTTTTTCTACCACTTGTTAATTATATGAAAATTTTAAATTTTGTAATTAGATTTTTTTCTATTTTTTAATCTATTTAGTCATCTAATAGAATATACTAAATAAAAAATTGATGAGATCACCAACTTCCATAAATTGTGGAGCTTAAATATTTAAGCATGAACTCCACTAGAAAATTCATGGGACCTCCTAGTTTAAAATAATCCTAAAAAATCTCAGCAACACCCACTAAATTTTTTTAGGAATCCCCCCTCCATAGGACCGCGCCCTAAGCCAACTTATTTTTGTTCTCTGATATCATCATGGTATACTAGTCTCATGGTTTCAATGGTATTGTATCAGATTTGCTTTTGCCCATGTTATTTGCATTGTATTGGTTAATCTTGTTTTAATTTGCTTATTGCCATCCCTAGGAAGTGAGAATTACTTAGGAGTAGATCCTTCCTAGTCCATAGTCAATGCATGAGTAAAATTACACTTTTATGGTTCATGGTGCTTGGATAAGCCCGCTTTGTGAGGTTTGAATAGCAACTTTACATTTCTTCAATCATCTTTTTAGTTCCTGCCACGACAGAGGAGGAATACTAATCAATTTGTCCAAATCTATTAAATGTCAAAGTATCAACAAATCAAAATCACAAATAAAAATAGTTTGAGAAAATTTCTTAATATTTATATTTTTTTCAAATTTAATTAAAAATACACAAACTGTTTTATCTATTATTTTATTGGATAATAATATTCTCTAGTCTTTTTAGTGAGTATTTTAAATGTTCAAAGCATCAACCAACGAGAAGCAATAATTAAAATAAATTGACTAAATTTCCTTATGTTTGCATTTTCACACAATAGCATTCTAGAGTCATTTCACTATTACATAATAGTAATTAGTTTTGTCCTATTTCTTTTGACAAAGCAATGGTTGATAAAGGCATTTAAAGTTTTATAATAATGATTAGTATCTACAATCTTATTAGTATGATGTCTAGCATTTGTCTATATTCATTAGATTTTTTTTAAAGATTTTCATACAATAGTATTTTACAATATGTAATTATTGCATAATAGTAACCAGCTTTATTGCTCTTTTGATGATGCAAAGGTTGATAAAAGCCATTTGATTTTTAGTAAAAATGAGGAGGAAGAGGTGGTTGTGTACTTCAAAGTCGCCTCCTATGCTATGCACAAGGGGAAATATAAAAAATATAATAAAGTTAAATGTGTAGCTTTAATTCACTCGTTTATATAATTATGCGATAATAATTTCTTGCATAATATTATGGATAGATAAAATTATTATCTAATAATTGATATATAGTAATGTAATATGATGATGGATTGATTATATATATATATATATATATATATATATATATTAGCATAATTATTATTATATTTAATCAATTATATAACTATTATAATTATATAGTTGTTATAAGTATATATAAATTATTTTAATTTTGATTCTAATTTGTGATGTACTTTTTTCTTGCAAAAGCTGTATAATACATATCTACTTTTTCTTAAGTTGAAAAATAATTATTGGTACAATGTTGTTTAACTAAGCAACATGTTATAGATTAAATTATTAGAACCATATGCAATGTGTTCCTTCTTTACTTACTAAGGAAAAGTCTTTTATGATTTACCATTTGAATATAGTTGCTTCAAGTTTGAGCTTTCCTTAGTTCTTTGTGAGAAGATTTATTATATATATTTTGGATGTGTTGACTGCATTACTTTGTCAATTTGATAAATAGTAAAGTATATATGTAAAACTTCATAATTTAAAATAATTTATTTCTAATGCATTATTTTCTTATAAAATGCATGGTTTAATTCATACTCATAAGACTTAACCTCATATATGAAGAACCTAATCAAGCTTACTTTTATATATTGTAATGTTATACATCTTATCCTAGGAAAATATAACAAAAAAAATTCAAATTGTTATTTAAAGATGTCAAAACTTTGATATTATTACTAGAATTTACAAATGTTCTAATTTTAATACAAAAGCATTACGACATTAAATCATTATGGTAGGAACTTGATGCAAATGTGTCTCTTGTTTAATAGGGTGCAAAAGATCTCAAAACCTCAAAACACTATAATTAGTTCAAAATTTAGCATCTTTTCATTTTGTTAAGGAAAACACATCCTTCACATAAAGTATTGGGGTTTCATTTTGGCACTAGAATAATAAAATAAAATTTAATTATTCATTTTAATATTTAAGTACTATAAAGTATCATATCCCCAAGATGGACGGTTAGGAGATACATGGACAAGTTGTTTTTGATATTAAAAATCAACAAAAACTAGGGTGTTGTCCCTTATACAACCAACCTAGAAGGCTAGCAATGAAAGAGCATCAAGAGCATGTTAAAAACACATTAACAACACACCAGAAATATAAAAAACTAGCCAGAGTATAACGACCAGTTCTCAACATTTTAACCTTGTTAACATATCTACTATCAGTCTTGCTATAAGATCTGACATAATTAACTATAGTACTACTATCCCAAGACACGACAAACCTAACCAGAAGCATAAAGCTTGTAACAGTAACATAAGAGTTATAAAAATAAAACATAAGGCCTATTATGCGCTGCATACCCATCCCTATATTTTCCCCCGGGGAAATGTTGGGTACCCCTTTTTCTTTTTCCCCTTCTTTTGTTTCCTTTCTGGAGTCCCGGACTCTAGAGTCTGACCTTTCAAGTCTAAGTTTTTGGCCAAGATCTCGGGCCTCCGAGTTTTATAATACTTTGTGGTATTATGTTACTCATCTTCTCGATCCCTGGTGTGTGAAGTCCCGTTTGATAGATGTACAAGACATTTAATGCCCTAAACCCCATTGATCTATAAAAGACCTTTTCAAGGCTCATTTTAATTACCAAGTGATTAAAACGTGATTTGAGAGCTCCTTTGCAACTGAGTCTTCGAAGCTAAGAATTGTGTATATTTTTGGAGATTTGGTCATGTTTGAGGTGGTTTTTAGTGAATCCCTTGGGTCATTTTGTGTGACATTTGTGTAGGTAGGTTCTTCTTCTGTGTTTTTGTGAGATTTTTAGGGCTTCAATGTTGTGTTTTGCATTTTTCATTTTTGTTTCTATCTGGTTTTGCTCGTAGTCTAGGGTTCCTTCATAGGTTAGTGAAATAAGGGATTTTTTGTGTAAAGTCCCCGCCCTAAATTTGGTTTAGGGCTTCCAATTTTGTTGTCCCTAGGGTTTTCTATGCCCTAACGTTCTGGTGTCAAGCATTCGACACCAAAATTTTGGTAATTTTACTGGTCTAGGGCTTCTCAATGCATTCACCGAATGCCCTAGTCCATACTAATGGTAGTATGTGTAAGTTGCAATTAGGGCCTTGGTTCACAATTGAAATTGCTAGGGTTTTCCCTTGTTTCCCTAAGATGACATGTAAGTCGCAAGTCACGTCCGAGGTTCAATGCACTACAATGCTAGTTTTATGACATTCTTTCATGTTCTTGCCCTCAATTTCTATTTGCTATCTTGCCTTATCTAGAACTCCTTCTCTAGATCTACCTGTCACTTTTTTCGCCCCAAAATTCAAATCTCCAAAATCAAGTGTATTTGTAACTCGATTTACGGTTCCCTCACCCCTAGAATCTCATGTCTAAAGTTGGACTTGACCCCCAAAATTTGTCCAATGGTAGAGCTTACAATCATAATGAAATTTTGGATTTCGCCGTTCAGGATTTGTATCTCCAATCTACCAACTAAAACACAGAGGTTCATTACTGGATACCCGATCCAGTATCCACGGCCTCACTTCCCCGCAATTTACTCAATAAAATAGATTTATCTGAACATTTCACTCTGGGGCTCCGTCCCTCATCATCCTTCTTTCTTAGAGGAGGCTTGAACCTATAATCGTGGATCCCCGTTCCTAGAGTAACCATTTAGTTTGGTAGTTCATTGCATATTTATGTAATGTTGATTAGGTTTCCTCACTTTTGCAGGATAACAATTTAATGCAATGACATCTTCATCTGAGGCACCTGAGACAGAACCATGACCGACAGTCCTGGCGCCAAATGGAAAGAGGTCTAAAAAAAGATTCAGATGGAAAAGATCCTCGTAACATTGAAGTACACCTATCAGGGACAGGTCAAGATCTCCAAGTTGGAAAGTAAGGTGCATGATATCACCGACACAAACATCAGGGACATCATTTGGAAGCTATCAAAACTGCAATGAATAATCTGCCTCGTAGATCTTGCTTCTACAAGGAACTCAATGAGTCCAGACTTCTTCATGCAACTTCCTTCCCAAAATCACTCCATTCTCCAGAGTTGATTTGGACCTTTTCCTGCAACTATTCTGAGAGGAGGAGGAGGTGCACCTGACCAGATAATAGGCACATTGCCAGCTTTGACACAGATGCAATCCAAGTCATCGTCTGCCTTCCAGTTAGATGAAATTTGGCAACCATGACTAAAGATGCAACACTGACCGAGTACCTCAGGTAGGAGACCATGAATAAGAGGTACCTGAATGAAAACTAGCTCGTTCACCCACAGAAGGACGAAGCCAAAATGACTGACATAATCTCATGCTCCGAATTCCTCCTGCCCATCTAGGGAATGATAACAATGTTGAGTCACATCTTTAGGTAGTTGAACGTGAGAAACTACCAACCCTGGATGTATTAATTCATCTCTGCAATCCTCAATAGCTCCAGCATTTTTGACCGGGCCCAGATTATTTTGGATAACCTACATAAGAAGCTCCTCATCGCCAGGGAATCTAACCAGTTTTAAATGACTTCATACACCATCTGGATGGTGGCTAGACTAAAGGGGATTGATGGGTTAGAGAAGAAAGAAACTCAGGAAGAAAAACCTGATAATGCGCTCCCCTGGGGACATTACCCACAGTTACAGCTGAACCAGTGTGCCATCAGTTTTTTCCGTGTCAATAACACATTTGTATATAAGAGAATAATAGGACTCGGATGTAGGATACCGTGTGTCTAATGAGGCAATGACCCTGGTTGAGAAGTGGGGGTGCTAGTTTTCGCAGTTCCACTCCCACACTTATATAAGGATTGTAGGTTTAACTGGGAGGCCCTTCCTCCTCCCTCAACACTGTACAAATCGAGTTGTTTTGTTAGAGTTAGGTCGATAGATTATGGAGACACAAGCACTCATGATGAAGAAAAACAAGACTAGAGTTGGGTTCCCCTTCTCCTATGGGCATTACAAGTGCTCGCTCTTTGTCGCTAAGGAAGCTAATGCGGAATTGAAAAGTTTGCACCTCTAGAAATTTGATCTGGAGCGAGAATTCTATGACCCCAAGGGGAAAATAAAGAATCTCCTCTCCAATGCATACGATGGACATTCACATCACATTGAGGATTTTTGGGCCAATTGCCAAGACAATTTTGACTAACGTTGGTGCCATTACCACTGGCTAACAACTGAGCAGATGAGATACTTCAACCTTCAGACATTTCTGAATAAATTCAAAGATACGGAGCCTGTCTTGGACCCGACATTCGAGAAGAATAAGATAAAAGATAAGCGCCTCTCGGCTATAAAGTGGGACAAGCTAGAGGAATTTAATATAACTAGCACTTGCACCGATAGGAGGTGCAAGGGAATCGCGGATAGGTGTTTGAGTGGAAAATGTAAATGAATCTTGACATTCTCAAATTTACTGCATAATAGTTTAGATATAGAAATATGTGTAACCGTTGTTGACAGTGGTGTACTACTTTTTGGTAAACCAATATAGTTATGTAATCCAATGACATTAATTTTTGAAGGGTGGGGAGAAAATTTTTGAAAGTACATTTGTTGGTGGTTGTTACTGCAGTTTTTTCATTGTCTACTGAATGCAGAAGATTTTGTTGTTTAATATGCATGTCAGGCTCTTGAAATTGGCTCATTTTAGTTGTTTTCTACAAAAGACAACTTGATCTGAATAGAATTTTGCAAAAAGAATGAATTTTAAAATTTGAATTAAATCATATAGGTAGAAGCAAAAGGTGAAATTGAAAATTTTGTAACAAGAAAAAAAATAAAAAATTCATGCACTATTGTGCAATAAATGAGTAGGGGAAATGTGACAAAGATATAGTTGAGAGTTGCATACCTTGATTTGCTAGAGAGAGTTGTTGCTTCCTTTTTTTCCTTATAATTTTATATGGAATTATTTTGCATTATGGATTATCTCCCAAAGGAGAATAGCGACTGAATGCAAAGGTTATTTAACGACTTGACTATGGATATCGATGTGAATGTTG
>MU223799.1:91957-140506 GCA_018584345.1 Thuja plicata
AAAATATTCAAGATGGAAGATTCCAAACCTGTTGGAACACCGATGGCTACTGGATGCAAATTAACAAAGGAAGACAAGACAATAGAGGTAAATCAGACTCTATACAGATCAATGATAGGGAAACTCACGTATGTTGTACACACTAGACCAGATATTGCACATGCAGTAGGAATTGTTGCTAGATTTTCTGCTAACCCTAGGGAATCACATATAACTGTTGTGAAAAGAATTCTAAGATATTTAAAGAATACTGAGGAATTTGGATTATGGTATAGAAGAGAAGGTAAATTTGAACTAAAAGTGTTTACCGACGCTGATTGGGCTGGAAATCTTGATGACCAGAAAATCACAACTGGAGGAGCATTCTTTATGGGTGACAGACTTGTCACATGGATTAGCAAGAAGCAAGGATGCATCTCTCAATCTACTGCAGAAGCATAATATGTTGTTGTTGCTGCAAACTGTTCAAATATTGCATGTATCAAACAATTGCTGGAAGGTATGCATATGAAGATAATAGAACTAGTAGTTATCTATTGTGATAACACCAGTGCAATAAATATTTCCAATAATCTAGTCATGCATGCGAAGACTAAACACATTGCCATCAAGTGCCATTATTTAAGAGAACAAGTTCAAGAAAAAGAGGTAATACTTGAATATGTGCAATCAAAAGAACAATTGGCTGACATCTTCACCAAGCCACTGCCCAAGGATACATTTGAGTACCTGAGGAAAATACTAGGGGTAAAACCCATGTCTAACAGTCAATAAAAAGATTGGACGCTGCATCAACCATATATTATCAGAAAATCATTCATGATTGATGCAAGCAAAATCTGAACTTCAACGCTACATCTATATACAGAAAGGTATATATCAGAACCAAGCACTAGAGCAAATTGCTATATTGATAATGGATAAGGGAAATTCAAGGAATATATTATAAAAAAAAAAAAAAAATTGGTTGACAGAATGTCAGATATTTGTAAAATATTTGTTTGGCATTGTTGTCAAAGGGAGAGAATGTTTCAATATTAATATTATCATCAGAAACTATTCATTATCAGATTACTCCAAACAGGGAGAGAATTGATATAAAAGTTGCAAACAAAAGACAGAGACATCAAAGAAGTAGAATGGTCAAAGAGAAAATTGACACCAACAAAGGTCACAACACATCAGAAGAAGAAAAAGGAAAGCTGCAAGAATCAAATCTAAGCTTACACAGAGCTTACTGATGGTCAGACATTTTATTGGTTATCAAAACAAACTGTTTGGTAACTTGATGAATCTCAAACAATTGCATTTCATATTGTATTAGCAATAGTATAGTATGATAATATAGTATGTTTCCATCAATGCCAAAGGGAGAGATTGATGACATGTAACTGATTAAATGGTTGACTATATTAAGTTGAAGATAATGCAAGACATTAAACTAGTTAATGGTTTGTATTGTCATTGATGTCAACTTGATATCATCTGTATGGTCATATAAATAATGTCAAAGACTTCAAAGAATCAATGGAATAAAGGTTATGCTTTCAACAATACATAAAAGTCAAGTATTCACTAAGTGACAGACTACACCGGCGGAGTGCACACCATTGGTAAAGACAGAGATAAAGTCACACTGATGCCCGACAAGTAGAAGACAGTATTGCCCGACGAAGCAAAATCAAAGGATGCCTGAAAAGCTTAACACAGTGTTTCCCAATGAGCAAGATCCAATGATGCCCAACGGATGGAGATCCCGAAGCTAACTGAAGTTACATCGACGGAACTGGCAGTTGTCACTGGCGACGAACTGCAAAATTGACCGACATAATAGAGAGATAAGAAAATGACAAAATATCTAGCTGGCAGAGCTAAAGGATGGAATTAACTGGTTGTTTGATTTATTTTATTCAACCACAGTTAAGTAAATGATTTGTACAGTTGGCAAGAAGATAACTACGATATAAATTAGGATTTAAAGCCATAAATCAATTTGGCTGAATTGTTGTTCACGCTAAGAATCTAGAATCAAGAACCTAGAATTAAGGAACATCATGTCTATATAAGAGACAAGCATAATTCACTTCAAAAAAAAGGCGAGCAAGCAATTAGATACATGGGGGAGTGAACTGATAGAAGATGCTGAAGAGAAACTGATGAAGGATTAATTTCATACAGTCCTCATCAATTAAGCTGAGGGAGAGCTAAAAAATTCTACAGACACCGACGAACAGAAAAGCACAGCATCACAGAGTAGATAGAGTTAATTTCAAAGGAATTGTATTGATACATTGATCATAAAGATATTGTAAGTAAATAGATCTAAAAATCTGCAATTCAATTGCATTAGAAATAGGTCATTTTGTTTCAGTTTAACCATTGAAGCATTAAGTCTCTTAACAGAGTAAGACTTAATAGTATTTTGTAATTGAGGTATATCCTAATAGATTACCAGAAGGTTGACTCATGATAGTAGTACCGGTCTTACCTAAAGCCTATTGACAGTCTAAGAAGGAGGCTGATTCAAGGATGGTAGTAAGATTTGCATAAAGCCTATTGACAGTCATGAGACTGATTCAAGGATGGTAGCGTAGATGCCAGATACTTAGTGACAACCTATGTATAAAAATCCTCTAACAAGGTCGCACTTAACCGTGTGTTTGTAACCTTTAACAGGGTTGGATCCTAACAGGGCTCACTTCAGAAGAGTAAAAATTTGGGGTACCGGTCCCAGTGGTTTTTCCCTTAACAGGGTTTCCACGTTAAAATAATTGTGTTATATGTGTATGGTTTATTACTTTACTATTTTACATTCTGCATATGCATTTATGGATTGACTGGTATACTCTGCATATTTACTAAGTATCGGTAAATACAGTTTACTGCTTATCGGTTATCAAGGAGAATAAGGACAGACAAGGTAAACCGATAGACAGTTATATGTTTCAAGTATTTCAAAGGCATGCATCTTGTAGGGACTTAATAATTGAAGTATTTATTGGTGGATTAAATTGGATAAATTTTTGAGGCCACTGATTCACCAACCNTCCCCCCCCCCCCCCCCCCCCCCCCTCTCAGTTATTACTAACATTCTGTGCAGTGGACTTAAGATCAACATCTATTTTTGCTATCTTGTTGGTATACTCTTGAGTGAGTAGATCTAAAGTGCACAATTTCATTATTAAGATAACAACTTCTGATATAATTGGATCAATTGTACTTACCAATTCAGATAGCTTGACCTTTCTTAGTGCCACTTCCTGGCTTATTTTCTCTACAATCTTGAATTCATATTTTTGTTCAAGTCTCTCTTCCATAGCCTTCTTAGCATCAGTATTCTGAGATGTTATTGCATCTATGAGTATAACCATTTGATCAAGCATTGGAGATTTTTGATCAATATCTATGTCTGGTACAATCCATTGAAGTATATTTCTTGCTACTTCTAGTACCTTGGCCTCTTTTACCACTCTCTTTAGTTTGTCTTGAATAGCTTTTCTTTCACAGAGGTTTGCATATTTTGTCAATGTTGTCGAATCCAATGCTCTTGGATCACAGACTGGAATCTCAATAATTTCGTGTAGAGTTACAGGATTCTTATTCTTTCCTTTCTTCTTCTTTGAGATTTGAGGGGATGCAAATGTATGAACTACCATAGCTAGTTCATTTGTTCATTCTGAATTACTTGGTGAAGGTTTTGTAGATGATGCATCTTGTGTCTTCTGCTATGTGGGCACCTATCAGTTATGTGAAGACATCTCTTCATTAACCTTGGATGTTTCTGCAGAATGTGCTCCTGATTTGTTTTCTATCTCATCCTTCTTTCCTTCTTCACCTTTCTCTGAAGGTTTGTCCCATGTTTCCTTTTAAGTTCCTACTTTATTCTGATCAATAGATGTATCTTTCTAATCATTGGTTGCAGCTTGCTCTGCAGTTTTATCTGTTGTTCCATTGGCTTCTTCATCACCCTTTTCTTTGGGTGTGCTTGTTTCCTTTTCATTTGATCCCTCATTTCCCTCTAGTATGTTTATTTCCTTCATTAGGACAGGCATGTTACTTTGAGTTGTGGCTTGGGCTTTGTCAGTATTGGTGTCCTGATCATTGGTTAGAGCCTTGTCAGCAGTGACATCCTCATCATTTTGTATATCTTCTGCATGGTCTTGCACTTTTGAGTGCATGATTGAAGTGTCTTGCACTTGTTCAACATCAATGTCAACTATCTTACCATCTGATGCCTGCAGTACTTGATGGATTTGTTGATCCTTAAGTGTGATAAATATTACATCATCTTTCCTCTTTGGATCATTGTTAGAATCATAGTTAGTGATATCTTGGATATTATCATCCATGCATGTATCTAAGTTAATAGGCTCATCATCACTTTCTTGATTGTCCAGAGCAATATGTTGAGGACTTGAATTATTTGTCTCCTCCTCTCTGTGAGGTGTGTTTGTGAGAAGTAATTTCTTCTCAACACTTGTTGATTCTACCGGTAGATCCAGGAGTTGTCTCCATTTAGTTTCTGTCATTGAATCCAGTTCCATAAACTTGTTCTCTAGTACTTTGTAAGCCCTTATTTTGGCTACAAATTTACTTGAGTATTTCTTTAGTACTTCTTTTATCTCTTCAACTTTGGATTCAGGAGGCATCAGTCTCACAAGTACTCTTTCTCTTGCTTCTCTCTCTGTTTGCAAGGCATATGACCACTGTTGGTATACCCTTTTACCTAGCTCTTTAGGTATTTGATTTACAAATTCTTTAGGGGCATACTTGTTCTTGATCATTGATTTTATGACTGCCTCTTGTATTTTATTCTGATCCTCTGGATTCAGTGTATCTCATTGTCTGATCTTTTTATTAGTCATTGTGACATGAGTAGCAATTGTTTTGGTAGCTTCATCTACCGTTTGATTTCTGAATTTCTTCTTTACTACATCTAGCTCATCATCTTTGGTGTCATCCAAGTCAGCCTTTTTCCTAACAAACCTTTTTCTCTTCTTTGGTGGTGTGGTTTTGACAGTTTGTTGTCTTGTTCTTTTTGTTGGTTGCTTCCTCATTTAGGTCCTTAATTGACCTTTCTTAAGTGGTGTGGTATCGGTTGTAGCAGTTTGACTTCTTATCCTTTGCTTCTTTATAGGAGGTGGAGATGGAGGTGTATCAGATTCAGTACCTTCTGTATATGATTTCTTTTCTTCTAGTTCTTCACCGATGGTGCCCTGTTCATCGGTTTCCTCCTTTTGATCCTTCTCTTCCTCTGAGACTGATAGAATCTTCTTGAGATTCTTAACCATTTTACCCTTCTTGTTTATGGTCTTCTTGACTTCTAGGCCTTATTTTATCTTAGATTTGGCCTCCTCATATGTTCCAAACCTTGGTTGTTTCTTATCAATGGGCTCATTGACCAGTGCCTCTACTACACTTGTAGCTTGATCAATATTGATCTCATAGTCTAATGGTGCTAACCAAGCTGTTCTTGGTAAACCGATTTGATATGTGTGTAGTCCATGTCTGCCATGAAACATATCTCATCTTTGTGTTTTTCAACTATTTGTTCAGGAATCCTAGTTCTTTCCATCATCTTTTCCTTGAAATCAAGGAAGTATGCAGACATAACAGACTCAAAGTTGTCTCCTAGTGACTTAATCAGTTCACTAATCTGTTCGGTTATCGGTTTGGTAGTGTCCCATACAACTTTTCCTACTGAAGGAAAGTATTCTTGAAAATAGAAAAATGTACACATGATAAGTGATCCAAACTTACATGTGTTTCTCTTTGCAGACCTGATTTTGATCATATTCTCATCAAGTTGTTTCAATAGGATCTCACACAGATCCATCTGAATTCCTTTTGTTACAATCTTGTAAGCTGTGCTTACTGTTGTTGTAGAAATGTTGTTCATTCTTCTAGCTTGAAATATTTTGTACCCAATAACACATGCACCAAATTTTAGCTCTTCGTCGGTGATTGTGTTTACTTTGAGACCTTTGTTGTCTCCTTCTGTATTGGTGAGTTTTGTAACTTCTTTCATGGATGGATGCTTGTGTGCCCTAGGCTTGTTGATTATTGGATAACCAGTGACAGCGTGAAGAACATCCTTGGTTATTTTTTTGGGTTGGTCTAGCTATAGTTTGTTGTCATGCATCCTGCTCAAGACTAACCTAATCCATTCTATTTTAAATTCCCTTGGGAAATTTAGGGCATTGGTTAACCCTTTGACCTCTAAGTGTTTGTGCTCTTCTTTTAGTTTTCCTTCGGTATCACATATCTTCTTGAAAGATTCATCCATTTCAAGATCACCTAATTATGCGATCTTGCTGTGAATATAAGACCTAACGTCTTCTATGAGAAAAACCCTAGGTGGAATTTTCAAAAACATGCCGATTTCATCGGGTTTCGATGCAATATCTGGGAAGATTTTATACTTTGGTTCTATACATGTACTATTCTTGATCAGTTTCACCACATTCCTCTTATCATTCTTTATCTTAGCGGTTATTGATGTGGTTGTCATTGTATTTCAAGTTTCTAGGGTAATCTTGAAATTAGGGCTTTCTTGATAAAACAATGACAAAGATCTTTCGGTGCCTTTGGTACTTACTTCAATTTGCAATAGTGATGAAGGATCTATTTTCTGTGTGATGAATTGATCTGGAGACGCTTCTTCTTTCTGCTCTTCAATTGCTTGGTTTTTTCTCTACTTTCACTTCAAATCGCAGGTGAAAAATGAAGTTGTCCCATCGACTATTTATAGACTTTTTGACCTAAATATTTGCAATAAATGCTCAATAACTCGTCGGGATGTGAAGACGGTTTCGTGGAGAGGATGTTTCAAGTCATTGTCGGTGAAGACATGATGCTTTGGGAAGTTGTTAACCACTTTGATTTTACTGATGAATATCGGTATTTTGTTACGGCAACTTCTGAACTTTGCTTTCTTATTGGCGGGTGTCGGGTTATATTGGTAATTTACCATTTTTACTAGTTGACCGACAATTTTCGGTAACTATAAACAACTCATTATTATGTTCATTGATGATTTTTGGTAAGTGTTTACCGATGGTGTTGCATTCTTAGATTGGTAACAAGTAAAGTAGTATGCATCTTTGGTTTATGTAGATTTTGACTATCTATTAATTTGTATAATGGAACTGATGCAAAATATAACTTGGTATAGTGCAGTTCCATACTTACTTGTTCAACTTAAGTGGGGTTGGTGGTGTCACCGGATCCATTGGATGGGGTGTCACCATTTATATTGCTTGGTTCAGCTTCATCATTTCTTGAAGCTTTTATCCATATTTTGTGTCTTGCCCTCCGGATATCTTCAATGGTGTTTCCATTGGGATATGTGCTTGTTTCTGTCAATCGGTCTTTGCAGTCTTTCTTGAGGTGACCAACTTTATGACAGTGTAAGAATTCTATTCCGGGGTTTGACCAGCCTTTTCTTTCATCTAGCAGCTCTCTCATCTTGATTCTTGCTTCTTTATACTGTTCATAGAACATCTGTATCTCAAGCTTTTTGTTCTCAATATTCTTATCAAGTTTGTAATTCTCCATTGTAAGATCTTTGCTCTTAATCCTTTAAAATTTTCAAAGAAGATACCATAGCTTTGATACCAATTGTTGGAATTAATGGGAAGTAGTACTGAGAGGCGAGGGGTGAATCAATATCTCTAAAACTTTTAACACTTTACACAATTCATCATTAGTAATCATTCAATTCTGATTTACCAACCATTACCGTTATTCTTTCTTATGTATATATTGTTTGTTCAAAATATTTAATAGTTTTCAATCATCCATAGAAACATTCATGAAATTGATAAACACATAACACAAGATATGGCATCGTAGAAAAATCCTATTAGGAAGTAAAAAATACAGTGGGGATGGCACCCACAAAGCTTCACTATCTGCAGAATGGAAGGGAGCCGGTTAAGGCTTACAATTTGATCACTTCTAATGATCTACCCTCTTAAGAGTATTAAGCTGGAGACCTATTAAGATATACTCTGTTAAGAGCTTTAGCAACACTGATTTAAGTTTGCACTCAGTTATGAGATTTACAATAAGACAGTTGATCCCACCTTTCTTGAAAGGATTTCATTAGTGTACTACACTTTTTAGAATGAGTACAAATATTGACCTGACTGTATGCAATCTACTATTGCTAATTTATAGATCCATTAAATCTTTTACAATAATAATATCACCTTAAGTGATTATTAATAAGGATGCATTTGAGGTCACTCATGTAGATTATCAAGATTAATCTCTCGAAGAGAAATAAGTGGAGTGAACTCATTAACCTCGATGATGCCACTAGAAAAATGCACAAGAGGAATGTAAAGGAATACTAGAAGAAGAAAGATTTGAAGGCCACAAGGGTCACCTACAATGAATTTTTGCGGGAGTTAGCCACTCTTGTTTCCTCTACGGGTCCTAGCACGATTCCTCTAGATTTTATTCCCTGGGCACAACTTGATTCTTTGTGGGTGATGAAGGGAAAGTTCACAATAATGGACAAATGGATAGAAGATAAACTATAGAAGATTCATGGCTTCCTCTCTGAGTCCCTTGTACTCTATTTTGATGCATTTATGACCCTCAAGGAAATGATGGGTAGTATAGGTGAGTGTGATGTGGAGATGGCCAAGTATAAAGATTATATAGAATATTTGAAGACAATTTCCTAGATGAACAAAGAAGGGGATGAGCCTAACGAGTTCATAAGTGTAAGCCTTTAGAAGCTCTTCTTTATGGATGATGTGGTTGAAAGGACCAAGAGTACAGTGAGGTTGAAAATTCCCACCATTGATTTTGCGTATTATATTACCCATGTCACAGGTTTAGATCCCACAATGGAGGAGGGGGATACAATTTTTGATACACTATTAGTTGGGTTTGGTGAGTAGGCTGAGAATAGGCTCGGATCCTCCCAGTAATTCAGTAAGGAGGTAATGAATTATAGGCTCAAATTAATTTTAAATACTCATGATGCACAAGTTACTGTGGAGATAATGTACACCAAGACCCCTTGACCAAGGATGCCCTAGTGGATGAAAAATTCATTATCGGTGGGTGGACGGTCCCAAATAGAAATAATATCATAGTGCACTCAAAGGTACAAGATTCATAAGAATCTATCTCCGGGGTGACGGGCCTCCGCGTTCCCCTATTCTTTTATTCTTTATTATTTGGATTTCAAAGGACTTTGAGATACTGGATCCTAAAGGGTGTACACCACTAACATTCTTTATTCTTTCTGTATGTCAGTGTCAGAGTCTACCCCCAGGATCTAAAAATAGGCACTTATGCAATAACTTCTATAATCTACAGTGTTAGAGATAGATGATGTACAAGTTCTTATAACAAAAATGTGATGGGAATTTTGAAGGTATTACCTACTCCCTACATTGGGCATTGGTCCCCTATTTATGATGGGGTACAAGTAGTTGAAGTTGAGACAGTTCACTAATCCAACATTAATGAGACAAGTCCCAATTTTAGACAAAGTACCATTTGACAGCCAAAGACTTGCATGCCAATGTGCATTCCCTTGGGACCTGGGTCTCTCTCTCTCTCTCTCTCTCTCTCTCTCTCTCTCTCTCTCTCTCTCTCTCTCTCTCTCTCTCTCCAACAGTAATGAGACAAGTCCCAATTTTAGACAAAGTACCATTTGATAGCCAAAGACTTGCATGCCAATGTGCATTCTCTCTCTCTCTCTCTCTCTCTCTCTCTCTGAGATTGTAAACAATATTACATATAGAAAAAATACAAATCATTTGAACAATGCATGTAAATATTGTAAATAATTGTAATTAGGGTTGTACAGGAAGAAACCCCAATAAATATACAGTTTTGGACCATTTCAAGGGTCCGCGGAATTCATGATTTTGAGGCACCATAGTAATAGAATTTAGAATAGTTTTCTCAACTCTTAGACCCTTGGCATTTTAGCATTTACTTTTATGCTCCTTTAGAGCCTTGTATGCACAAACCAGTGATGGTTGAGATTTATTACTAATAATCAAAGGAAGATCAATTGTTTCTTTTCTATTCTGAGAACTCCTTCGTTGTTGGTAAAGAATGCATCATTTATTTTTTATTCTATCCTTTACTCAGGAAAGTTGGTTATTTTGATGATTATATATACGAATATATCTTCATGAGATTGGTATCACTATTTATCAATTCAACTTTGAAATCTAACAATTTAAACTAATTGAATTTAAAACATGAGCAATGAGCATCTCATGGCTCTCTATCGAGGAAAGAAAATAGTATTCTCTCAGCTTTGAACATCCATTAATGATAGTCCTAGGTTCAGAAATGATTATCTAAATGATGCATTATACCATATTTAGCTGAAATTGTACTAAAATGCTTCAAGAATGATCACTATTATGCAAATTCTATAATGCAAATGCTATGAACTCAATATATTTGTCTATAGTGATAATGCTTTTCTCATGAATGTGTGTTCTTCTTTTAGCTCTCAAAATGGCCTCTATTTAAAGGATTTCCCAAGGGTAGAGTTGATTTGATCATGATTACGGTTGAGTTGAGTTAAGGGTTTCAAATGGTGAGATAATTTAAATGTTGGTTTTAAATAGAGAGACAAAATGAGTGGTCAAGATGCAATTCAAAGATGTGATGGAGAATCAATTTGGTCTTGATCCATGGGAGCTTAATCCTTAATCCTCATTGGTTGATTTATATTTTCCCATATGATGGATGAGGAATAAAAGAAATTAATTAATTGATTTTATTGAGTTAATTTAGCCATGTGCACCCTTGAATGGGTTGGAATTAATTTGATTTAACTATACAATTAATTGATTGATACCAATTGCATAATTAATTGATATTTTTTCTTTAATTAATCCAATAGCTTTGATAATTCAATTAATTCATGATTTTGCTTGATTTTATCACTTCACTCTTTTTTTGGTTTTTCTTGACCAAATGTAGGTGTCTACAATGATAAATGGTGAATGTGTCTTATTGAGAATGAATTTATCTGATCTAGTGTACATTGATTGATGGCCATGTAAGTTGGTAGTTTACTGTTATCTTGAATAAAGTTATATGGTTTAATGGTAAAGTGATTATAGGTATATTCATTCTTTCTAACTCTGTTCTATCTTTTGACATTTCATTTTAAAGCTTGTCCCAACATTTTCTCATAGGAAATCTTATGTATTTTGGAACATTCCCAAAACCAGTACACCCCTTGAACAAACAACTATGTAACCAACTCAGTTAGTCCAACATCATCATGAATCGATAACCAGATGGTTGGGATGAAAGGGGAAACTCTTCTCCCTTCTCCTCTTTCAGGTGGAGTTGATTGGTTAGCGCACACATTTAGTTCATCTCAAATATTATTTGAACCCATGCACAAGAGTTGCCTCAACAAGTTACTAATGACTAGTAACAGTATCGAACCAAAAAAAAAATGACATCATAAACAACTAGATCATTTAATTTTTCACCTAGACTGGTGCAACACATTAGCTTAGTCTTTAGTACAGAACTTGAAAATTTCCTTCTAATTTCCTACCTTATCAGAGGCTGGGCGCAACATCTTCTTTTGTAATAAGTAGAGGGTCATTGTCGAACTATGTTTCACCCATAAACTAAATCTATAAATTCTACTGATCTTCTTGTCCAACTCCTCGAATCTGGCCTTTAACTTTCCAAAATCCTTGGTCAAAATCTTTCAGTTGTTACAAGTCCTAGACAGAGTATTTTTACACATTCGAGTGACATCATCTTCTTCCTCTAGCATCATATCCTTAGTTAATTCAATGGGTCCTGAGCTTAGACTATTAGAGACGTGGGTGGAAGAGTTAGCAGTCCCAGAACCCTCAATCTCCATTTCATCACCCTTGTCCATCTCCTCATTCAAAATCTTGTCTTCACTGTCATCACTCTCCTAGCCCCCAATATCATCTGAGTCAGAATCCGTGACCTCTTAGTATTTATCATTGTCAGTAGAGTGAGTAGAAATCCTATAGGAACGCTTGGGGGTACTCACTTTCTCCATGGATTCTTCTTCGGACCCCACCTCTAGAACACTAAATTTGGCTTTTTTAGCCCCAACTTTGCATTTTTTCTTAGAAAGTCCCTTTATTTTCTTTTCATTTTAATATTTCTTAATAGTTGTATGGGTAGTGGTTTTCAGGTTGGCTTGGTGGGAAGCAATTTTTAGACTAGGGTTCCTCAGACATTTCTTCTTATCGGGGCCTGACATGTCAAGAATGCTAGCAGAAGGAGGGATTTTGGACTATGGGTTTGATGAACCACAATTTTCCTTGTGGGATAGAGGGAAAGGTGGAAATGGTATAGATGAAAGATAAGCTCCTAGTAGAGTGAAATTGGCTTTTTTCCCTGATTCTTATCATTTTGACCACTTCTTTCACATAGGTCTCTAGCAAATTCATAAGGACATGTTGTTTCTAATAGTGCTAAGAGGCATTTTGTTGGAATATGACATATTTGAATTTTTAAAAATGCCCTATTTCCCTCCAATATCTAAAATAGCTCATGGAACCATGCTTTTAAACATTCCAAACTCAAATAAATAATTGAATATTTGATTTTCATCATCTAATGTTTGGTTTAATGTTTGTTCAATTACTCTCTTACCTTCATATTCAATGTATTCATTAGGCTTGACAATCGTGACATTAGCCAACATACCATTTAGCTAGCACAGACTCCACTAGTTCTTAGAGATGCAAGAACTAAAATATATAGTAAATTTGTCTCCTTTTGATGTGTATGCAATACAACTGTTTTATTCATTTGCATTTAGGTAAAACTAACCTCCTTGCATGTGTGTTCTTCTAGAAGCACATACGATAATTATTGGAACAAAATGCTTAGTACCATATTGTATTTAATGATTTATTTTTCCACCCACTACAGAGGGATTTTTGGTTCTCATTCTTTCATTTAAAGTTTTTACATTTGAGGAGATGCTATCAAAAGGAATAAATGATTTTCTTTAGGGGTTGTTGAGAATGAAAAACCTCTTCATTCTTACTAGTTCTAGTGATGAAAAATCTACATTGATTTGTATAACATTTTCACTCAGGAAATGCATAGATTTTTTCAGTGTTTTGAAGCTTCAAGGCTTCATGAATATGAAGAATTTCAAGGTGAACTAATTAAGAATTTTAGAGATTTTTGGTATTTATTATTGGGCAACTTTGGTGCGATTAGAGTTTTTTTTGGGATTGACCTTATACCATCTTTGAGAAAGTTGAATTATCCTTTTTTGGATGCTAGGGTTACAAGAGTGAATGAGAATTTGTGGTTATTGATCCTTATTGATTTATTACTATTGGGAAATTTGTCTCCATGTGTATTTGAGTTCTTTCTTGTAGGGTTTAACATTTCTATTAAGGTCAAACCTTCCAATAAGCCATTTACTAGCTTGAGCTTGGCATGAGATGTGTAGGGCCAAATGCCTTGTATTTTCTAGTGGAATTTCTTACCTTGAGTGGACGTTTATCTCTGTGGATTTATTCAAGTGATACAAGTCAATTTAGATGATAAAAAAGGAGTTTTGAATTTCTAAAACAAATCACCCTTGTGTGCTTAGTGCCTTGGAAAATGAAGTGGTTTTAAAAAAAGAGGGGTCAAAATTTATTAATCACCAAAGATTAGTAAAAACCAGTAATAAACAACACACCGAACAATAGACCAAATAGAAAAAAAGAAAAGAATCAACCAATTAGGGCTCTTTCAAAACCCTAAATGATCCCTCTCCTCCTCCATAACAAGCTCCTCTAATATCCAAGAGTAATTTATGGACAAGTGTCCCCATTTCTTGACATTCCACATCCCCATCTTCCTAAAAGCCATTTTTTCCAAATAATATTCTAGCTTGTTCCATTTTCGAGGAATGTGGTAGAAGGTAATAAAATCCAAAGATCTACAAAGTCTTACAATCTGATTGACCACTAAATCCAACTGTTAGTTCATTCTCTCCACCTGTCACTTATTCTCTATACTTATCACTACTTGTGAATGAGATTCACAGATGATCTTTCTCTATGAAAGGGCACAAATTCTCTTGAAAGCATAAATAATAGCAAGAGCTTCCATAAAAGTTATTATTATGTTGACCTTTATACAAATAAATAAAGAAATGGACTTTTCCTAGAATTATTTATGTCAACTCCACCAATCCTAACATGCCTAGAATTACCTCGAGAAGAAACAACACATCATGAGGAGGGGGTGACCAACATCCATCTTGAAAGACTTTTCTCTTGGTTTGTCAAACCACCTTGAAAGAGGGGGGCCTCATATTACAACCCTCCAAACCCAACCTCTGAATGACTGATCGGTTCTATTAAGGGATCAAAAACTAGGCAATTACCATGACTCAGAGATTAGACATCCTACCGAGCAGCTATACTCCTTTATAAAAACTCATTTAATTCATCAACCCAGGGACGTATTACTTGAAACGGATCAGCAAGATATATGCACCAAGGATTCTACTCAGACCACACTATGGATGCATGAAAGAAATTGTTTTTGAAAGGAAATTAGTCGGTAGCTGCAAGAAATGAATACTGGAAAGGAAATGTGGAAATGAAGATGCTGAAGGAATACAAAGACTTGAAAACACAACTATAATGCTTCAATAGTTCTGCCACTTTGGCTGCAGGAAGTACTGGAATATCTTGTGGCTTTGGCTGCAGGAACTGTGTTAACACCAGAATTACGATACAAAGATACAGGAAATTGAAACTATATGCAAATGATTCTAACTAACTAAAATGAATTCATCACCAAGTGGGCCCCCTTGAGTGAGTATCCAAACTCAATTACACTAAACTAAATATCAACACTTCATTTGCTATTGATTGAAAAAGGGAAGTACAAGATTCATGTAATAACTGTAAAAAAATAGAATGGAAACTATAACTGGTCAATGCCCTCCTTCTCACGCAGGAGCGGGGCTTTACTTAAAGAAGAAAAACATCTAACTGCTAACTGATCACACCATAGAAATAGGTAGAGCTTTTATTACAATACTACCAACAGAACCTGGAAACTATAAAGCTAGAAAAAGAATAGGTCCAGGAAAGAGGAAAGAGCTACTTTTGACAATATATCTAACTTCCCACTCTCTCCTAGATTTTTTCAAAGAATTCATTACATTTCCTTAGACTTTGCTCGAATGCTGCCACCTTGATCACCCATGATCCACTTGTTGGTGTTGCGCTTAATGTTTCTCCATGTGAACCTGCTACAAGATTAGGTCGGGTGTCCAATGCATGGGCACGTTTTACCTGGTCAAGATGACAGTTGCTACATTGATGTGTTGCACTTCAAATGTTAGGATAGAGACATTTATGGTAATCAACACCAAAATACACATGCACTATTTATTTTCTAATAGTTAATTCACTCATAAAGACATAACCATAATTTCAAAGTAAGTAGCATAACATATTCATCCAAGCATATCATATTAAGTGTGTTTTAACCATAGTATAGGTCTGGTGGTAGCATGCCACATAATAGAAAATCTGAGAATAAAGTCTTTGAGAAATTATGATAAAACAAGGAAAAAGGTCCTAGCAAAAGCTATCCTAGGGTATATAAAAAATGGCATTAATATGCCCCATCATTTTTCCCCTACGAAGACTAGTGCTGACCCTCAGCCATTGAGACATTCCAAATCTTTGCAAGCACCCAAAGATCTCCTTCCTGAGTCTCTCCACTCATAGAGGTGCCCACACACTAGTAGTATCCATTTGTGGATTCTACCTTGATCCGTCGACTCATCTCCAAATGTTCATCCACCTCGTTGTCTACACAACTGTATAGCGGCCATAGGAGAAGAGGAGGCTGAAAGGAAAGAGGGAGCCACCTCCCAGGTCACGGTTTCCATCCTAGGTGTATATACCACTAGACTCTTTGCATCATATCTCAGAGATTGATGAGACTGTGAGGCTCAACCTTCTTTAGTGCCAGTGTTAACCTGTCCCACCTTTGTCTTAATCCTTCTGCTGCCCTATTTCTCTCTGCCAACAAGAGTTTCTCAAATTCTACAAAAACTTCCTCTTGGTTGCCTAGAATCCTTTTCCTATGTGTCGAGTCATGCAGTCCATAAACTATTTCCATCCAGTCACAATATAATCTTCGGGGAGTGCCACTTTCTGGTCGTAAGGGAAGTGTAACAGATTGCTCAACTCCCATGTATTTACTTAATTTCTCCCCGTAGCTTATTTCATTTCTTGACCAAGAAAGAAGAGAAGATAGGTGAATGTCACCAATAAATAGCAAAGGGTTCCAGTTGGTATTGAAGGGAACAAAATAGTTGTGCAAATAAAGCTCACATAATAAATTCCTAATGCAATTTGGTGATCCTTCATATGCAACCATGAATTCTTGTGGTCATGAGCTTATGCTTGTGTGTAAATTTCTGAGAACTCTCATTAGTTTAAACATTAGAAACTGTTCTTTTAGACACAGTGAATAGACCCTAGATGGTTTGTATTCTATCGGCTGAGCAATTAATTCTGTGACTAAATCTAAATTTCCTTGCAAAAGTTGTATTTCCTACTATTTTCTTCCTATTTCCCTTTTCAATTTATCTCTTTCCAATTCCCACATTGACTTTTGATATTGCATCTGTGTAAAATAGTCAATGTTAAGGGATTGGAGTGTTACCTGTGATTTCTTTCTTGGTGTGACCTTCTCTGTTGCTTCTTTGACTGCTTCCATTTCATCAACTGCTAACCCATCAGAGGTTGGCACTAGGGCATCATTCCCTTGAACATCTTCTTGATGAGAAGAAGGATATTGTCTACTTCTTTGTGCTATGTTTCTAAGTATGTTGTTTTTGTGTTCTCTATTTCCATGTCCCATTTCTTGGCTGCAGGATCCTCTTCCATCATATCAGGACACTCTTCGCATGGGCTACCTACTTGTGGTTGTTCCTTCAAATATTCTTCAAAATAATTATTAGGAGACAAACTAATCATCGTAGGTGAGTCCTTCTTTTCTGCTTGTTGTGTGTTCAAATGAACACTTTGCCATGGAGGAGTTTCAATAGGCATTGAAGGGCACTTATGTGAGGTCCTTTTCTTTCTGATAGGAATGGCTGCAAGAGAAACAAGGTTTTCAAGCAAAACAAGAGTTTCTTCTATTGCATCTTCGACCATTTTTGCTTTGCCCTTTTCTTTCTTCCAGGCACTCTGTTTCACCTTTGGAGTCTAAAAATCTGTGGAACCCTTGGTTTCACCACCCCCTTGGCTATGGTTTGGATTACTGGATGCCATTTTCTCTTTATTAGCTCCTGAGGGAGAAGGGATTTCGTGCGACTCTTCTGGAATAGTAGTTTCAACATTGTCAGAAATAGCCTCATCGAGGACATTTCCCTGTTCTTGATTTACAGATTGTGGCCCTTCACCATGTAATTGTGTATGGGGTGCAGCGATAAACTCATCCCAGGTCATAGGAGAGATATCTTGCAAATATCTTTCCACCAAGAGTCTTATCAACCCATGGTGGGTGGCTGCATTTTGTTTCCCCTTTCTAACTTCTTCAAAACTCATATTTAACAAAGAGTAAAGAAAATTGGGTACATTTACCAGGTGTCCATGCCACAAATAACTCAAAAGCTTAAAATGTATGGCATGCAAGTAAGAAAATCGTCCCTCACAGGTAATGTATCTTATAACATGAATTTCTAACTGAGAGTAATCACCTGGAAGAGATGTTCTTTTGGTCCCTTATTTACTGTATTCTAGTTCAGCCTCTGTGAGTAAGGAAAATTTAGCTCTGGCTATCCATGCATCATGCTCATGTGGGAAGGATTCTCCTGTGGTAGGAAGTCCAAAAAATTCCACAATTTGTGCCTCACAAGACTCCACTCTTAACCCTTTCACGTAGGAAACCCCATTGATGTAGGTTCGTAGGAATTCCAATGTTACGGCCTTGTCGTAACCATATAGCCTGACAAAATATGTAAGCCTGCCTACCCGGTTAAAGACTTGGATGTTGGGATGGTCCTGCAATAGGGATGTGTGATCCCCTGGTTCATGTCGTATGGGTTGCCCACCCATTCTTTTTCTGAGAAATGTTGTAGCCTAAAGAAATTCCAAATCACTACAACTTCCAACTGCCTTCCACAGTTTTTCCCTTACACACACACACACACACACATATAGTATCCCTAATGTTCTTCACCCCGTATTCTGCTTGAATTCAAGATAGATAAAAACTGGTGAGCTTTCTAGTTTTTTTACTGGACAATATGGATAAATGGCAGAGGAAATTTGAAAAACTAGAGCTGGAAACTTGAGTTATTTAAAAAAAAAACAAGGCTTATTAGGGAATTTCTTATGCTTTGGGTTGTCACATCAAATAATTGAAATGACTGCACAACATAACTTAAGTGAGGGTCATTATTGCATAACACAACTTAACAGACTACCCCCTACAAAAAAGGTGACAAGTGTCCACACATGCTTGGTTATGAAGTACAATAGTACTTGGATGAATTACTAAATTAATTACAATGTAACTGATAATAATGCCAAATGAAGTTAGAAGCATTTCAAACAATAAATAAATGTGTACCTTGAGTATGATAACCTTTAAATTTCCAAATCCTGAAAGATCAGATGACGTGGGCTAAGAAAAAAGTAATGATTCACATAATGATGATGGGACAAGTGAGTGAAGATGGCAGAAAAAGGTGATATGATATGATGTGATGGTGACTTTATCGCGGAAAGATAGATTTTTGTGGGAAACAAAAAATTTATTATGACTGCTTTTGAATAGAGTCAAAGAGGCGGCCGGAGTGAAAAACCACTCCGATTGGCTGCAGGAAAGCCTTTAGCTAGAGGAGGTCCATCGGCTGCAATAGAGTCTTCAGCTGGAGGAGGTCCATTAGCTATAGGAGATTCAACCACGGTAGGAGGAACCTCAAATTGCCACAAGAACTCGGCCTTAGTGATTGGCTTATGGTACATATGAATTTTGTGGCCATTAACCATAACTTGAAGCACACAGGGTTGATTGTAGACAATTGGACTTCACCGTTAGCAAAAAAAATTTCAACCTCATAAGGAACAAGCCAACGAGTTGTGATCTTACCTTGATTATATTGAAATTGTGAGTCATATAAAAGTGCCCAGTCACCAACAACAAACCGTTTATTATGAATATGTGATTCATGCCATTTCTTTTGTTGCATTTAAAGTAAATCTGTGTTCTATAAGGCTGCTTTTCTCATTTCATCCAGATGTAAGCTGTAGGATTCTTTCTCTTTGAGCTGTAGGAAGATTCAAGTTGAGATGTAATGTTGTTCATAGGGTTTTATGTTCAAATTCAATAGGCATTACGACAGTCTTGCCATACACCAACTCAAAGGGTGTAAAACCTATTGGTGTTTTCCATGTTGTGCGGTATGCCCATGCAACTTCCTGAAATCTACTACTCTGGTCCATCTTGTGTAGCTGAATTGTCTTAGTCAAGATAGCTTCAATCTCTATGTTGGTGATGTTTGCTTGACCATTTGCCTGGGGATGATATGGACTAGACTTCCGGTGGCAAATGTTGTACTCATTCATAAGTGCAAATATCAGAGTAGAAGTGAACTAAGCTCCCTGATCTGTGACCAATTCTTGTGGAACACCATACCTGGTAAATATTTCCTCATATAAAAACTAGGCAACCTTGTTATCCCTGGCATGTTTTATAGCCCACACTTCCACCCATTCAGTGACATAGTCAGTGCAGACAAAAATGTAAGAGTTTTCATTTGATGGGGGGTTAATGGGTCCCACAAAATATAACCCCCATTTATCAAATGGAGTGACTATTACCTGAGGAAACATGGGAATTCATCTTACTTTTTTGGTTGACCCATTTGCTGACATCGATCACACTTGCGGGTGTAATTTGTTGCATCCTTATGTATAGTTGGCCAGTATTAACCAGTAGTGAGTACCTTCATTGTTGTCCATTTTTCTGCAAAATAGTCGCCACAAGGTTCATCATGGAAAGCATGCAGGATATAAAAAGCCTCATGCTCTTGAATACACCTTCTTAGAATCTGATCAGATCCAGTATAGAAGAGATAATCGGTCGGCCAAGAAAAGTTGAAGGTTTTCTTAATTAACAACCTCTTTTCCTTGGGTGAGAAATGTAGTGGTACCTTTTGAGAGACCAGATAATTGGCAATGTTGGCATACTAGTGGGTATGGGATGAAATATAAAATAGGTGGTCATTTAGAAAGATGTCATTGATAGATGTGGTCATCGACATTCTGCAATCTAGACATGAAATCAACAACTACATTGGTTTTGCCTAGTTTATCCACTATCGTGATGTTGAATTCTTATAGAAACAAGAGCCATCTGGCGAGCCTCCCTATGATAGCAGGATTGTTTTCCAAATACTTGATGGCTGCATGATTAGTATGCACAAATATTTGGTAACCAGCGATGTAGTGGCAAAACTTGTTCGGCGCATATATAACAGCCATAAATTCCTTTTCTGTGACTGTGTAGTTCATCTCCGCGCCCTGCAAATTTTTGTTGATGAAGTAGATGGCATGCTCTATAGGGCCTTCTTTTTGTCCTAGGATAGCACCTACAACATGGTCAGATGCATCAGTATGTATATGGAATGATAATGTCCAATTAGGCCCATGGAGATCGGGTGCCTGAGTAAGAATAGTCTTCAGCTGCAGGAAGGATTCTTCACAAGTTGTTGTCCATAAAAATATGAATCCTTAGTGATAAAGGAATACATGAAACCTTCCAATTTGTTGAAGTACTTAATAAACTTCTGTTAGTAACTAGCATGCCCAAAAAAGCTGCGGACATCCTTCTATTTTGCTAGCATAGGCAGGTTCATCATGACTTCAATTTTAGCAGGATCCACCAGAATGCCTTTAGCAGAGATGTATTGACCTAACACAACACCTTCCTACATCATCATGAATCATTTCTCGCTATTGAGGGACATATTATGCTCTTAACACCTGGTAAGAACCTTTCCCAAGTTGACCAATGCCTCCTCATAGGTTTCCCCATAAGTGGTGAAGTCATCCATATAAATTTCCATACAATCATGTGAGATATCAACAAAAATATAAATAAATGCTTTCTAGAATGTAGTTGGAGCATTACAGAGGCCAAAAGCTATCACATAGTAAGAAAATATTCCCCAAGGGCAAGTGAATGTGGTTTTATCCTGATCTTCAGGAAGGATCCTAATCTGGTTGTATCCACAATATCCATCCAGGAAAGAAAAATAACGTTTCCCTGCTAAGGAATCAAAGACCTAGTCAATAAATGACAATGGAAAATGGTCTTTCTTGGTGGCATTTTTTATTTCCCTATATTCGACACATACTCATCATTTTCCTCATTTTTTTAGAACAATGACCAAATGTGAGACTCATTGACTATCAGAAATGGGGTAGATGAAACTGACATTAAGAAAAATTTTCAACTTTGTTTTTACTAGCTCTCTTAACGCACGGTTTATACGCCTTTGGAATTTCTTGATAGATGGTTTTTCCTCTTTCATTAAAATCCTATGAGTACACAGTTTAGGGTCCAAGCCCTTTATACCTGAATAGTACCATACAAAATTTGTTGTATGGTCTTTCAACAGTTTAGCCAAAGATGTTTGTTGTTGGTTGGTAAGTTCTCTATTAATATACAAGCAACACTCAAGGGAGACTTCTAACTGTTTGGTGAGTTCTACCATAGAAGCATCTGCCAACGGAGGTGCTTGGACCTAGTGTGGTAGCAATTGGTGGTAGAGATGCTCGACTGTAGGAGATGGAGGTAAGTCACAATCAGGGTACAAAACTTTCAGGGATCAATTATGGAAACTAAGACAGTTCATGAGATCTGAATCTGGGCCATGCTGGTTGTGCATAATGTTGGTGATTATGATGTCCTCCTCTTGTAGCTACCGAAAGGGATCCCTTTTTAACATCATGAGTTGGGCTACAAAATTGACTACCTCATCCTACTCCCCAAATTCAGGCCAAATTGGTGAAGCTAAATCCATTTGTGGTTGTGCAGGCAGGTACTAGGCTAATGTCTTAGTATGCTGACCATTAGAAATGGTCATACCGCCTGAGCGACATCCTATAAAGATATCAACTATGGAAAGCCAAGGATGACCAAGAATAATTGGATAGCCTCCTAATGTGGCCTTAGGAGAGAGTATCATAAAGTTTGCAGGATAAAACCAGGTTTCAAGGTCAACAACTATGTCCTCCACTACCCTGTCGGGTTTGACTGTGGAACTGTATGCAAGCTGCAGAACAATGGGTGTTTCCTGGAGGTTAGTGATTCTAAGTTGCTCCATGATGTCCTTAGTCATTACATTTATGGCACCTCCTAAGTCTATCAAAGCATTTTTAACAGTTGTCCCATTGATGATAACCTCAACAACGGGGCTGCGTGGGTCAGAATAATTTGGGACCACTATTTTGCTGAGCATGATATCAACAAGTTTCCCCAGGACATGTAATGTTTGGGGATCCTTTCACTTACGACCTGGATTTTTAAAGAAGGCCTCCTTGATAGCCTTTCCATATGTTGGAACATCCTTTATTGCTTGCAAAAGTGGAATCTGAACACTAATGTTCTTGATTTGGTCTAGGATGTCAAAGGTTGCATCATCAATATATTTAGACTTTTCATTCTGCAACCTTTGTGGAAAGGGAGGTGGATCTGGCTGGACTTTCTCTCATAATATTGGAGTGGCATCTAGAGTATTTTGAGGAATGGACTCTTCTAGAGTTATTTAAGTGATAATAGGAGGTGTTGGCAGAGTAGTGCATGACCGCAAATGAATGTCATTGATTGCGTAGGCAGGGTATTGGTTTGGGTCAGTTGCATAGACATTTTTTGAGGTGCTGGAGGCCTATTATTAGGATTTGGATGAGGCTAGGTAGGGATTTGAGTAGGATTAGGTGGTGCTATAGTGGATGCAAGAGGTGACAGAAGTGCTTTTTGTTGAGGCTGTGGTGGTGGCTATAGGAGTCCCTTCTACTAGTTTGGCCATTGTTGACCTCCCCACCACTGTGTATTTTGCTTCCAATCACCTTTTGGAGGCTTCCAATTCCATCGGGGTTGTTGCAAACTCCCTTGAGGTTGTTTCCATTTTTTCCATTGAGGACTTGGGTAAGTTTGCCACTGAGGTTCCAGATTATTCCAGGGAGATTATTGATTATTCAAAGTTGTCATTGACTACTATAAATGGACTATTAAAAGTAAGAGGGTCCTGAGGCATATCTTTTCTTTGAACCCATGGTCTTCATTATGCAATAAAGAATACTTTCTCATCATCTCCTTCAATTGGCTTGTAATCAGTGGGTAGTTGTGCAGTCTCCATATTGGCAACCAACTTGAAACGACAATCTCTCTTCTTTTGTCTAAAATGTGGATAGAATTTTTTTGGAATACCTTCGGCCTCCTCATGCTTCTTTTTCACCTACATTGTGTCTAGCTAGGTGTCCATGTTATTGATAATGTCTTGCTTGAAGTCAGACAACAAATGTGTGATTTCTGTCTGAGAGGCCCCAGTGCCATTAGTTTTTCCTGTTGTAGACCTATATCCTCTGTCCTTCTTAGCAATAGTTATTGAGTAATTGAGGCAGATTTTCTTGATATCCTCCCATGTAGATTGGGTGATAACTCCTCCGGCCATAAGATCCAAGGCTCTAGTGCACCCTTCATTTATACCCCTTAAAAAGAGAAATTTTTGTGACTCCTCATTGAGCTAGTGCTGAGTATTCTTCTGCAAGCTAAACAAGAATCTTGACACATAATACTCTAGAATCCCATCTTCCTTTTGTGTCATCTTGAAGATGTCATCCCCTCACATATCAATTCCCTTGAATTACTCTTTATACTTTGTCAAGAATTCTATCTTCATTTTGTCCCAATCATGGACAACATCCTGGCCTAAGCCCATAAACCATCTAAATGCATACTCCTTTAGAGTTGCAGGAAAAAATTTGAGCCTATGGGCATCTGTGGTGTAGTCGTAGCTATGGTAGAGAATATCAAACTCAAAGAGAGAGGTATTTGGGTCCTCGGTCACCAGGCCATAGAATTTTGGAAGTGCTGAAGAGGGTATATTCTTGAGGTTTTTATTATCACACTGGTTAGTAATGAGAAATGGAAAGGTAGGAGGGTTTTCCATCCTGGCCGAACCTTAAGGGAGACCTTGTGGTTGGTAGATGACTAGAGGTAGTGGATTTTATTCTTGATTGTTCGGGTATTGGATTCTGAGATTGGCCAAGGCTTTTGTAAAAGGATTGAACTCAAGTTTTTCTTCAAGAAGGTGAAAGTTTAGTGGATCACCTTCTAAAGATGATGATGATGTACAAGAATTTTTACAATTGCATCCATGAACTGACCCTCCTCTTCGTCTTCTTCTGGTACAAAGATATCTCTTAGTCAATTGTTGGGGTAGTTAGGCAAGTATCTTCCTAGAGCATCTCTTCTTCTTCTATGCATGTAGCTAAATGAAAAACTATGGTGGTGGAGTGAAAGAATTTTGATAGAAAACTCTATTTAAAAATGATGTACATGCTTGAATTGAATTCTACAAATGGATGAGTTAAAAAAAACTTGGCTCGACACCGTCCCCGACAATGATACCAAAAATGATCGGTTCTATAAAGGGATAAAAACTAGGCAATTACCATGACTCAGAGATTGGACATCCTATTGAGCAGCTATCCTCCTTTATAAAAACTCATTTAATTTATCAACCCAGGGACGTATTACTTGAAACGGGTCAGTAAGATATATGCACCAAGGATTCTACTCAGACCATGCTATGGCTACAGGAAACAAATTGCTTTTGAAAGGAAATTAGTCTATAGCTGGAAGAAATGAATATTGGAAAGGAAATGTGGAAGTGAAGATGCTGAAGGAATACAAAGACTTAAAAACACAACTATAATGCTTCAACGCTACTTTGGCTGCAGGAAGTACCAGACTATCCCATGGCTTTGGCTGCAAGAACTATGTTAACACTAGAATTACAATACCAAGATGTAGAAAACTGAAACTATATGCAAATGATTCTAACTTACTAACATAGATTCCTCACCTAGTGGCCCCCCTTGAGTGAGTATCCAAACTCAATTACACTGAATTAAATATCAACACTTCATTTGTTATTGATTGAAAAAGGGAAGTACAAGATTCATGTAATAACTGTAAAACAACATAATGGAAACTATAACTGATCAATGCCCTCCTCCTCACACAAGAGTGGGGCTTTACTTAAAAAATAAAAACATCTAACTGCTAACTGATCACACCATAGAAATAGGTGGAGCTTTTATTACAATACTACCAATAGAAAGTGAAACTATAAAGATTGAAAGAGAATAGGTCCAGGAAAGAGGAAAGAGCTACTTTTGACAAAAAAATATATAACTTCCCACTCTCTCCTAGATTTCTTCAGAGAATTCATTACGTTTCCTTGGTCTTTTCTTGAGTGCTGCCACCTTGATCACCCAGGATCTACTTGTTGGTGTTGCGCCTAATGTTTCTCCGTGTGAACCTACTATAAGACTGGGTCGGGTGTCCAATGTATGAGCGCATTTTACCTGATCAAGATGACAGTGGCTATATTTATGCACTGTACTTCAGATGTTAGGATAGATACATTTATGGTAATCAACACCAAAATACACATGCATTATTTATGTGCAAACAACTAATTCACTCATAAAGACATAATCATAATTTTAAAGTAAGTAGCATAGCATATTTATCCAAGCACAACATATTAAGTGTGTTTTAACCATAGCATAGGTCTGGTGGTAGCATGCCACATATTAGAAAATCTGAGAATAAAGTCTTTGATAAAGTATGATAAAACAAGGAAAAAGGTCCTAGCAAAAGCTATCCTAGGGTATATAAAATACGGCATTAATATGCTCCATCAATGACAACCAAATCACTTGAATCCACATTGGAAAATATATTATTTTGTTAATAAGGTTTCCTGTAGAACATTATTCACATCCATGGTTGATGATTCAAAATTTCCTTATCATGAAAGATCCTCTTGTTCCTTTCCAACTAGATTTTTGAAAGAATAAAAAAGGCCCTCTATTACAAGCAATGAGCAAAAAAGGAGTCTTAGTTGGGGAATTCCATAAAATACCCTAGGATTAAATTTGGGAGGAAGAATGAAAGAAAGCCTTGTTCCAAATCCCACACCAACAATATCAAATTTCTCTAGAGAAGAGGCATAGAAGAAACTATGTGAAGAACATTCACCATTTTTATTGTATAGAACACAAATATGGCCCTAACATCCTCTCTTCTCAAATTATTTCAATTGAGGAATCTATCGTGAACAACCAACTACATGAATAAGTTCCACTTGGGCCAAAAACAATTGCTCCACACCTGTTTCCACCAAGAAACTATAGTGATTCCTTGAATCTGCCTATCTGAATTATGATATCTCAAAGTAGTTAACGGATTTCCTTTCAAATTGGGGCCTCAATAAATAATCTCTTTTCTCCAAGTAGTTACAAATTCTGACTACCAAAATATTTCTAAGCTTATGATAATCCTCCTCAAAGCTCCCTTGAGGCCACCTATGAGGCTCTTTCAATCTAAACACTTCTAGTTGATCCAAAATTTAAGAAGTTTTGTAATCTTCCTCCTTACTTGATTTTGAATCAAGAATATGGTACATAAAGATGATAAATGCATGTATATTGATATGATGGAAGTGGTCCTATCCTTGGAATCAAACTATATTAATGCCTTTGATCCTCTATTGCACATAAAAAATAGTCTTTGCTTGATTAATTTAGTACCTCTTTTGAAGTGTTCCAAATCACAGATCCTTTTCCCTCAAGGTTACAATAAGGAACATCATTTATATCTAGGCCACTCACATACTTCAAAGTAAGGATACTAGCCCAATCCTAGTCTCAATGACAACACCACATAGATTTTAGCTGCCAAGGCCTGACCATTAAGACTTTTTTGTCTAAGGCTAAGATATCCTTCTTTCTTTAGTCTACAAATTTAAGCCCACTTAATCAATATCCATTTCTTCATGCACAAACTCACAAATGAAGCTAGAAGAAGTTGCCTGCACAAAACACCTGTATAAAGGAATAATATAAACCATCAACTTTAGAAAAGTCACCTTCCTAGTAGAATAAATCCACCTACATGTGCATTGAGTAACTTTCATGCAAATTTTATCTAAAAATTCCTACCAAAATGTGCTAGGAAAATGACCTATAACCATGGGGATACCAAAGTACAGAAAAGGTAGAGCACCAATTTGAAATCTGACAATCTATGCAATCCTAGTTTATATAGGATTAGGAGTGTTAAAGAAGAATATGGATGACTTTTCATCATAAGTCATTTCCCTGGAGGTTGCCAAGTAAATATCCAATGACCTTCTTAGATTAGATTCATTAGTAACCCAAGCTAATCCCATTAGAATAAGGTGACACATCTTATGACCCTCTTGATCCACTCACTCCCAAATCCAAAATCTTCCAAATACTTATGTTAAAATTTCTAGTTGACACAATCATAAGCTTTGGCCATGTCAAGATTAATAAACATAACCTTCTCTTTTTAGGTTTTCATGGAATGAATACTCTTTATTATAACCACAAATCCATCCAAAATCTATCTACCAACAATAAAAAACCCCTTGCTCCTCTAAAATTAGGTCCTCGTATTTTTGGAATAAGAGAAAGAGACACAAAATTCATGGATTTCATCATTTGTTTATCCCTTTGAGATTCCAAAATCACCTTCAAAAGGTCCACTTTGACAATACCCCAAAATCCGTGGTAAAACTCTATTGAAAAACCATTAGAACTTGTAGATTTCCCTTTCTTCATTTAGATATACAATCCCCCCTAATTCATCCAAAGTGAAGGGTATGTTTAATGAATCATTGATCTCCTTATAAATCACGAGGGAATGCACTCCAAAATAAGGTCATCTTCCTCTCTTGCTAGAGTATCCCCAGTAAAAAAATGTGAAGAAGCAATGAATGATCTCTCACAAAATTATCTTAAAAAGGAGAGTTGATTCCCTATATATGACATGAGATAGGTAATGCCATTCCCTTGCCTCCTATCCTTATTGGAGTCATGGAAAAAGGAAATGTTTCTATCTCCTTGTAACTAGTCAATACTAGACTTTTTATTCTAGAATTTTTATTCCCGCAATTGTTATTCCTCTAATTATTTCATAGTTATTTCTTCTAATAAGAAGTATTCCTCTTTTAAATCATGATTTTGGATCTAGTGAGTGATGCCACCCAATTTTGATTTGGTATCCGCTTTAGCCATGAAAATATTGCCATATCACTACCTATTCCATTATAACATCTACTCGACATATTTCACTTGGAAAATAAGAACATTGTTGGCGTAAAAAGAGGCTTCCCTTTGGACCACCATTGTGATAAAAAATTATGTAATAAGAGCTTTGGGAAAACATATTTTTGAATTTTAAAGAATGATTTTTATATGTTATGAAGAAAGTAGTTGAATGTTTCATTGGGAAATGTTTCAAGCCTTTCCAATCAAAGAATATCTAAGCTAGTGATCCAACTATCTCCGACCAAGAAATTAGACACAAGGAACCTATCTAACCTCTCAAACATAACATCAATATCCACCTCCTATTATTCCAAGTTAATATTCCATTAGATGGCTTTATGTCAACCAAGTTCAGAAGATCCATAATATCCCTCAAGAGCTTAGAAGAATTCTCAAGCCTCACAACACCTCCCCTCTTTTCATCAATACTTAAAATAGTATTTAAACCCCCTACAATTATCTAAGAACAATAAGGGGAAAGGTACCTAACCATCTATATATGAGACCAAATTTTTGGTTTTCGTTGCACCAAAATATCAACCTATTAATGCCTGATATAACCACTAGACTTATAGAACATGAGAGGTGATTAAGCCATATTGAGAACCAATAATTTCACTTCACATCACAAGGACACCAAGGGAGAATGCCTTGAAACATTCCCCCCACCACAAGAATGATATTTGAACTCATTGCCTAGGCTCTGATACCAATTTTTGGTTTTTGTTCCACCAAAAGATCAACCTATTAATGCTTGATACAACTACTAGACTTATAAAAAATGTGAGGAAGTTAATCCATGTAATGAACCAAGAACTTTGTTTCACATCACAAGGAGACCAAGGGAAAAAACCTAACAAAACAAGAAAAAGACTTCCCTAGAGACCAATTAAATCATATAGATTGGTGAGGAGACCAACCTCACTTGATTCTAAACTTGAGGCAAACATTGAAGATCTACTAGAAATCCATCACATAGGAACAAATTTGGCATGTAATAGATGCAAGCCACACCACCTTAATTTACCTAAGATCTAATGTATTTTAATTGGTCTCTATTGAAAATCCTAGAATCCAAGCTCAATGTATCCTCTATAGACATCTTAGTCTCTCTGATGAAGACAATATCTGGGTAATACAAATAGATCAATTCACGAATAGCCTTTTTTCTATGGATTTTTTTCATAGCACTTACATTTAGTGAAATAACTATTATTTGAATTGGAGAGAAGTGGGAATAAATATTTTTCATAGAACCAAACTCGGCCACTATCTCACCAATTAGTTTCACTTTTTCTAGATCTTTCTTCCTACCCACCTTAGGAGGATTTTCACGAGTCCCCTTTTTGACATTTTTTTTGTTATGAACCTAATGCAAGTGGGGTTCCCTTACTTTTAATAAAATCCTAAGATTCTTCTAGATTATCCACTAAAATAGCTAGACTTGGACAATTTTTCACCTCTTTGCACCCATTTATTTCCAACTCTCCTGGATTCAACAAGGGAATATTTGTGTCCTAGGCCTCCAATCTGTAGATCAATAGGAAGAGTGTTGTGTTTCTCACCAAATATTTGTTTCATATTCATAATTTCTTAATGAATAGGTATCCATATAAGGTCTTCATCAAACTATTCTAATTCTTCTAGAGCATCAAATTTGGTAAACACCTAATCAATTTGTCTATCCTTTAGAGTTCTCTTTTTCCCTTTTTTCTTGTTTTAGGCCTTGACCAAGATGTATTTCTCTTTATCTTCCACCATATAATCTTTACCTTTTTCTTGTTTAGGTGGTGGGAGTGATGAACCATTACTTGAAGGCCTTGTAGAATTAGATTTAGGACATGTCCACTACAAATGACCTTTTTCATGATATATTCCACAACTTAATGGAAGAATTTTATAATAAATCTGCTATATGTAAGAGGTAGATCTTAGTAATTTGTATATAATATGGTAAACAATTTCTTAGATCAATTTCAATACAAACACAAACTTAGGTGATTAATCTTTTACCCATAGTTTGTTGTAACATGCCCATTGGTTTTCCAAGAAACATTCCAACCCAATTAAAAATGCTAGTTCTCTAAAATTACCATGGGAACGATGAATGTTGTACCCAAACTAGAACCCTTGATGGAAGATCCTCCATAGGATTGAAGCCAACATGCCATGAATTAATGAAAAACCCAACTTGATTCTAAAAATATGAACCTCCTTCAAAAGCCTTGTTTCTATCTGAAATGCATAAAAATACCACAAAATAATAGTTGTTGGTAGCCAAAATCACATCCATTCACCCTTTGGGTTCAATGTGCGATGAGCCCATGATTCCAAAAAGAGTAGTGAAACCCATGTCCCCATGAATTTTCAAATCAAGGTGTGATTGGTCAAATAATTTACATCCTTCTCCAAAATATCAAGTTGAATTATATGCACAAGCCTATTTTCACTCCTTGACAAACATCCATTCATTTTCAATGGTCGTAAAACCTCCATTTTGAGAAATACTTTCATTGGTACTAGTGTTATTCAACCTCATGCTAAATTTTTCTTGCATGATATGAGAGGAGATTCCCCCTATCACCTAATCTTTTAAGGGAATATTTTGCATTAATGAAGAGCTTCCATGAAATTCCATGCAAGACCCCATAGAGAGAAAAAAAAGAGAGCCCTATGCCCAAACCCCAATCAGAAATCACGATCAAAAGTAAGCACAAATAGAAAACACCCTTAAAAAAAGGAATACATCCCAAATTTCTCTCCATAGAGTGAGCTACTAAAGTGTGCACAAAACCCCCTCCAAACCCAAATAAAGAAATAAAGAGACCACCCTACAATTAAAAATCCTCGCTCACTCTCAACCTGCACAATTTCCCTAGCCAATTCAAAAATAAATCAAAAGAAATGGTTAGAGCACACAATCTTAATTTTCAGAGGCAAAATGCCTTGCACTATCACTCCCTTCAACCATCATCAACATGAAAATGAAGTTCAAAGTGCTGGGGTAAGTTGACTAAAATATTTGAGTTCTTTAGGAGTGATTTGGCATGTTTAGGGGTAACCTTGACCCTATTGTTGCATTTGTGGGACTTGTCGTTGGCTACAAAATGAAGATTTTGGAACTGTTGTTGATTGTTCGCCTCTTCAACTTGCTACTCCAATTCTAAACTTATATATAATGTTTCATTTATTGAGGAATTGTGATGTCTTTGGTTGTTAGTTTCATCATGCTATCATTTCTTTTTCTTTTATTTTCATGGAGAATTTATTATCCACAAAGTCATTTTAACTTTCCAATACATGAGCCCAAATATGTAGCTGAAACTTGCTTGACTAAGAGCCAATGATTAAGGGGTATCCATTCCATTAAATTTTTCCAGGGAAAGGATACCAACTTCACCCCTTATGGTTTTGGAACGTTGCACTCAAAAACTTTTGATCCCTAGAGGACTCGTTAAGAACCATTCAACTTCACCGACAAAACAAAGGCCCATCGACATGTTATGATTTCTTATTTTTATATTTTATTGAAATTTTTTCTTCTGTGAACATTTTAAAGCACATTAAAAATACAATAAAATGAATTCATATAAAAATAAATATCAATAGGGATCTCTTATTTTACATTTTCATTTGACCTATTGATTGGAAAAATTTCATGAAAAAATATAGGGGTGTTTGTGTAGGTATCAAAGATGAGATTTCACCATCTCGTGTTTTTTAAACCATCTAATTATAGTTGACTACATAATTGGTAGAGAGAGTATTATACTCTAGAGAACAAATGAAAAATGGAGCAAACATCCTGACCAATAAAGGAAAGGGGGTTTGGTTGGCAGTAGAGGTATTACTATATGATATTATCATCATATCTCACACAGAGACATGATAGAAAGAAACAAGGGGAGGATAGGTTTGTCAGTCCTAACACCCTAAAAGGAAATTTCAATGTAATGTTAGACATGATGTTTTAGATGCTTCCTAAGTTAAACTAAAGCATGCCTTGTGGGGTTCATACCAATACACAAACTAATATCGTGCATATTGGGGAGAATAGTTCTATGAACCAAAGAAGTAATAATAGGCACACAATTGTTGCACTTTCTTGATCCTTTCCTAGGTGAATTTGGCCCACCTTCATACATAGGGAGGAAGCCTAGTTTTTTCAACAAATGGGATATTATTCTCATGGGGATGAGTGATCATTTATCCTTGAATGATTATTTGAATAAGAGGAAGAAGAGGAGAGGTTGTAGAGTGGAGAAGAGAAGTCCTTGGGTTAGGAAAATTTAGCTAATTTTTATTGAATTGATGAATTCATATCTAGAGCTACAAATCAAGCCTCGGGTTAGGAAACTCTAGCTAATTTTGACAAAATTGACAAATGCATATTGATAGCTTGGGTTTAGAAACAAGATAACTACCAGGATATTAGACTTATGCTGGATATGAAGAAATTAAGTTTATTTTTCTAATATACATATGGGTGCCATAGCTCACAAGTGATAGTACTGACTTTATTACTATGCACAATGAGTATACCAACAAATTCATTAACATGTTTGATAAAAAAGGATCCTGAATTGCACTTTAGAGAGTTTGTACAACTAAATATACATGGTTTACTAAAAAAATACAGTGTGCAAGGAAATGTGTACCAACATAATGCAAATGAATAATAAAAACACTCAAAACACAAGTGCAAAGAAACATACATGATTAGATAGAGAGAGAGAGAGAGAGACAAGAAACAACAAGAAAGAAAAGTCATAATAAACCCTGTTGTAGCCTCTTTGATGCAACGATTTATCCAAGATAGTATGATGGTATGTGTCCTCACAAATTCAATAACATAACAATAATATAATGCTCCATGATTTCTCAATCTTGCAAGATGATCCTGGAAATAGTTTCAAGGTTTTCAAAAGTATCGAGAGCTCTTTAAAAAATGCAAAAGTGAAGTTTCTCATGTGAGATAGATTGAATGAATGAAAGGTGTGGATATGGGAGATATATTTTCTTAAGTGTTGAGGAGGTTATGGTTATTTTTACCCAAAATTTCCTATCATATACTCCTTTGGCTTACAATTGGAGTAAATGTGGCTCCCACAAGGGTTGATCCCAGCTTGTATGAGATTTGTCCATGGTTCTAAGATCCTTGTCTTGTTTCTGTAGTATTCCTAGGCCTGGTCTGAAACCCTTGTTTCATTTTTAGAGAAAAACCCTTAAAACCCTAAGTCTTTGTGGTTTGTTATAATTTTGCATTACCTTTTTATGCCACTTAAGGTCTTACTATCCATGTGCCTTTTTAACTTGTCTTTTAATCTCATAATGTTTGTGGTTAAGGGGATAGCATTTGGCAATCTGGCGATAAGGTTAGTGTTTGGCTTTTTATTAGTAACTCCTGATCTCATAATGTAGTGTTTAAGTCCCAGAAAATATGGAGATCAAGCGCAGACCATTGATTTAGATCAGATTAGAGTGTTGTTGGTGAGTCTCAGAATGGAACTGCAGTTAATACTTTCACTTGGCGACCCTGAGATCGCTTTGTCTCTGAAACTTAGAATAAAACCTGAGTCATGCCAAGTCTAAGTCTTTCATTTGGAGATCCAAAGATAGCCTTTGTCTCTAAAACTTGTGATCAGACCAAGGTTAAGTCGAATATCCTAGAGACTTGGAGATATAAAGGATTTATGTACCCCGAGTTAAAGGATAGGTTAAATACGAGATTTAGATGTAGTTTTGATCAGACGGTCATCACTTTGACTCCATGCAAAGATCAAACACTAAGGATTCATTGAGGCATCATGACCATTTGACATGTGGACAATGGGGGAACCTTTCTTTGAGGGCTAAAGGCTTGTTCATCTACAGTAAGGTTTTGTTTGATCGTGTGGCTAGAACTTTGCCTTAAAGTTAAGATGCATGAAGGATAATGATCAATTCATTTCACCACAAGGACACATGTCCTTCCTAGTTAAGTGGACCTCAATTTTAATGGCAAGGGTTATGATCAATGCCCATTTTGGTTGGTGTTCATCGTGCGGTTGGCACATTGCATTAAAAGCAAAGGTGCTCGACAGATAATGTATGAGGCATCATGATCATTGGACACACGGAAAGGTAGCCAATCTAAGGAAGGTAAAAGTAGAGCAAGTTAGATTTGATCTGACACTAGGTGTTATTCCTGAATCACAAAGATGAAGGTTATTAATGATAAAGGCATCATGCCTACTTGACGCGTGTCCAAATCAGATCCTGAGCTCGCAGGTAACTTAAGAAAGATCGACGATACTAATTAAAAGTTGGTCAAGATTCAAACCGGAGCCATTGATGGGATGTTTTGTTCCACCTGTGATTGTTATATCAGATTTTTTCAAATGTTCAAATCTTATCTGATGGTTTTCATGGTGGTGGCGTGATTTTTCAAGTTGGAAACAGGGTAGATGGATCAGACATATTTTCTAGTCGAAGTTATGGTGATGGGAGATATCTTCAAGACATAACTGATCATCTAGGATATTTCCTAAGGGTGCATTAATGTGCAAAGGTGACCATTTGTAATGTCCCCTTTCGGGGCACATTATTTTGTGCCTTATAGTTATCCTTTTCATCATGGTCTAGTGGGCTAACCGAGGCTTGGCAGGTGATCAGAGGGATGTTTGGCCTAGGCGTTTTCAATTTTAGGCCAATCAAAGCAGTTTCCACAAGGTTTTTAGGGTACTTACTATTTATAGTAAGTCAACAGAACTCAGTTTTCCTGGCATTTCAGTAGTGGACTTGGAGCGTCTCATCGAGAGCTTTCCGTCAAGCTATCACATGTCTTCATCCGAGTTTGTTTGGCATACCATTTTAATGCCAAAAGATTCCTTACTTTATTTTATTATGTCACTTTATAACTCAACGATTATATTTATTTAAAAGGTGACTTTAAGTGGAATATGAAGAGACAAAGTGGGGAAACTGAAGAGTCACAACTGTAGACTTAAAATAAGGCTTGGAGTATCATTGATCATGCTTGGTTTTATGAATTTATTTTCTCTTGGAGAATCCAGAGAGCTTTAGCTTTTGGTTCTAAAACCTGAGGACAGAAACCTTTAGGATTTCTCGGTGGATTGGACAGAAACCCAGTTCATCTCCGGTGTGGATTCACAACAAAGTTCACTATTGTAATCACAGGTTCTTTTTTGTTATTTGATATCTTGTTGCATATTGTACTTCAGATTTGGATTGTTGAAAATCCTCTTGTTATTGTATTATTGTTGTATGATGCAATAATATGTGCTGAGGGTTTCACTAGAATATATTGTTGGTTTATTTCTATCAAATCAATAGTTTATTGCATGCATTTGAATATTTAAATCTGTATGATAAATATTTGTGGAAAATTAGGGAAGACCTGGTTTGGGTCATTATAGTGGTATCAGCGCTGGTTTTCTTGCCAGTCCGTGGAGTTTTAGTAGAGTTATATTTAGAAAAGGGTTTTAGGAGTAACAAAGAAGTGCAGTTTGATTGTCTAGAATCAGATTTCACAGTGGAATTAATAGGTAACTACACGAAGGAAAGGTTGCATCAGTATTTCAGGATTCAGGGAATAATAGCTTAAAACATGGCTTGTTTTAAAAAGATCTCAAAGTTTTCTTTGTATCGAAGACCTAGCAGGGAGACAACCTGCTCACTCTTTAAGAATTTAACAAGACAAACTTTATTAATCTTGCAACCAGGCAAGGTGTTGAATTTTAACACAAACCCCTCTTGCTATATATGTTCACATGGAGGGTGTTTGACATCTTCTAGTGCATTGGGAGGATACGCTTCAGACAAAGCGTTAGCAGCTGAAGAACGTCCCCATTGGAAGCAACTGGTATTATTGACAGGGAAAATATACTTGAATATATAGTGCAGTTCACACAAAAAATGACTATGGTGAATATATTAAACTTTTTCCACACTGTTATTCTCTTACGGCTAAGAATCTTAGACTCGGGAAAGTACCAAAGGTTGATACAAAATACCACACCAACCCGTGGCCACTAGGAGGAAGACTCTAGATGGAGTCTCTACATTGTACCTCCCGTGTTGCTAACGCGGGACCACTCCTATAGTGCCACCGCGTTGAAACATGCATAATTTGCAGATGTTATCCTTGTCCTAAAATATTAATCATGGGGATAAGAAATACAATGTAATAAGGTCGGTGGCTTACTTCAAAGGTGTTGCGATTTGGAAATATTTGCAGGTGCAAAGTAATATATGTCGAAGAAACATTATTATGTTGGAGATTAATTTAACATTTATAGAAGGATTGTGTATCCCATGCATCTTAAAAGATCCTCTTATCATCATGATATCTATGCATTCGGTGTGTTTTGGGAGGGGTCTTCATACTTTTCTGGTTACAATGTAGCATACTAGTTGTGCAACTCAAATAGATGAGAACTATGCACCACACACTGCTATTTACATATTGGGTGGCATTGTTGATGCCTGTGGGTACTTTCTCTTGGTGAAAATGAGGAACGTAGAGTAGGTTGGTTACTTTTGCAGACTCCATTGAACACATATATGATGACAGATACTAACGTGGGACCGTATCTTATCACGTGAATTGACTAGATATGACTTATCGTCAAGCTTAGATGTCGGTACATGTGTTGGGTGAGAACGTAGAAGGTGGGAAGCACTATGCTTGGGACTGGTGATAAATAGCAGACGAGTGCCGTGAGATTTTCCAAACCTCAGCAGCAGAGTCTTGTGAATTTTGTTCTTCTTGGGCAGTCATGGCTTGTATTTGTAAGTAGAAGATTAGTCTACTCCTAACGCCTGGGCTCATGGAGTGGGATTTTATTGAAGGTTTCTAAATTTTGGTTGTGACCTTGATTTCATCACCAAGGTGTCTTGATAGTTATCATCACTGATTTCCAGAGATAAATTCAGAAGTGTTATCCATATTGCCTAGGATCATTGGAGTTTTGCCTTGGAAGTATACTGTCCAATTGTGAGAAGAGATACTTATCTCTCTGGTTCATCTGTAGTATTGTGTTCTTTCAATGTAAAGATTCTGAGCCTTCCATTTCTCCATACGAGTAGAGAAAGATATTAAATTGGTGAACAAACATGAAGCAACGTATTCTTCAGCAACAACTTTATGTTCCTGAACAGTGTCATTTTCCAGTTTTGGTCGAACAAAAGAAAACCAATGGGGCCGTTCTAGAATGTACTGCCTCTTTGTCAGGCATATGGATCAAAACTGTATCATAATTTGGAAATTAGAGAACAATTGGGAAGTTGCGTATTGTTGAGAGCAAATTTCTACCTGCTGCATTAGGTTTTCATTCTGTTATTGGAAAAAAAGGGTCTCATACAAAGTGTCTGTCTAAATTCCTGAGAAGAACAAGTTGTGAAACCATGTTAAACCTTGAAGAAATCAGTGAGGAAATATTTCAGGGGAATAAAGAAAACAGAGGTGGATACCTACGAGCTATATCTACATAAAAGAACAGTATGTTGATCTTCATTGTATGTTGAACTTTCATTCTAAATTGTTTGCTGAAGTGGATGTTCTGATATTTAAGTTGTCTCAGTTCTTAATTCTTTGATGTTAAGAATTTGTGATGGTTTAACAAACCTGAAATGTATACAATTATTTAAATTTGAATGTTTTCAACTGTAAAACCTCAAAGAAACATTGTCACTACAATAGCGGTTAGCAGCAAGCTATGAGATTTAGACTTAGAACAATTATTTTTGTTTGAATGCTCCTTGTTGCATCCCTCTTAAGCTAAATAAATTTGGAAGCATTAGATTAAATTTTAGAGGATTTTCTCTTCAAATTGAATATATATATATTAGCAGAGGAAAAAAACTACAGAACTATAGAAGTGTCAGAATCTGTTCATAGGTCCAATGCTAGAAAGAGACTGATGCTACTGAGCTGCCAACAAGAGTTTTAGTTTGATAAGGGAAACAATTATTTGAGGCTTGTGGTATGAAATCTTACAGTGATAACAACTATCCTTCAATCAATTATTCAGGAAATTAACAGTCATTCATTGCATTGCTGGAGGAAAAATCTGAGTTTGCATGGGTCTTTAAATACAAGACTATCATAGCTTGGTACATCAGATTTAGTAGGTCATTCAGTTTGGAGTTATGAATAAGAGAGATATTACCTAAATTCATGACCACATATCTCATACATAAACAAGGGATTTTACGGTGGTATTAGGTAAGGGATATTAAGTTTTCTTACACGTCAGCTGATGAAGAGCTAAAGATGCAAGGTTTGGAAAAAGTCTTGAAGGATCTTGTTAAGGTACGACAACAATTAGGCCAAATTTCACAACTTGATGAAAGGACAAAAATACTCGGCATGTATGATGAGTATAACACACTTCCTCCATAGGTTCAAAGAGATTTAACCTTCTCTAGTTTCCTAGATTTTCATCCAAAGCTACAACACAAGACTTTAATGGCAAAGAAGCAGTGACATGATTTGGCTCGGGGTCTACTTGCACAAGATAGGTGCATAAATTTATATGAAGAGTTTCCAGCTATCATTAATCAACCTATAAGTGAACAAAAAACTAAGTTAGATATTGAAGAAAAGCCTTATGAGGTTGTCATTGAATCAGGAGATTGCAAAACAAATATTGAACTAATGCATGAAGGAGAGGCTAAAGAAGAGGTAGCAAATATAAAGGTTACAGAATATGAGGAATCACATGGTTTATATAGCAGCGCATCACGTATGCATAATGATGATTTGGATGACCAATCAGAAAATACATTTCAAAATGAAAATGATGAGAAGCATTCCTTGAAGAGTCAGCTAAAAGTCAACAATGATGCCATTATTGCATCTCTTGTTCACCATGATAGCACTCACCAGATTATTGAGGATCTTTACAGGAGAGTTCAGAAAGAGAAAGGACAAGGTGATATAAGGATTGTGTCTTATGTTGCAGATTTACAGGGGGTCAAAATAGCTTTTGAGCATTGGAAATCATGATATCTGTGTTTACTTTGAGATCATGACTACCTGTTACAGGTGGCTGGAAAAAATGTTGAGCAGTTGAGGGAAAAGGAGGATGACGTTAATAAGCTCAATATATAGAGCTTAGTGTTACTCAAGGTACATTGGAACACACATGTATTGCTCTTCAGGAAGTAAGAAATTAGATTGTTGCCACTAGCCAGTACAGGGAATAGGAGGACAAGGAAAGGTCCAAACTATTTCAGGAGGTGATAAAGGAACTTGATAGCATACAACAGACCTATGACTTGGATAGCTGTACCAAAATATCTTTGGATCATCTAGAGTTTCTTTATGAGTTAGATCAGTTTTAGGCGATCGACAATTTCTTGTTTGAGATGGATGTTGATTTGACATTTGATAATATTTTCTTTGAGTTAGATGAGGAAGGTATTTCCTATCCCGATGATGAGGATGAGGTTGATTGTAGAATTTGGGACCCAGGTTCAGTTATTAGAGGTGAGTCTTGGTCACCAGGTTGGAGTAGCAGAATGAGCTCAGTTGCTGAGCAGTGTGGTTTTTACACCAGCAGTCTAGGATGGGTAGTTATGTCTTGTGGCATGATGGGTGATATGCCTTTCCTTGCACTACCTCTCATTGATGGTGAGATGTCTCATGTTGGAGAGAATCCCTTGGTTCATTCCTCTTTCCACACAGCTGTGACTCCTCTACATTATCATACTGATTCATCCAGTGCTTATGGTATTGAGAGACAGTTATGGAATCCTTTTGCTGATTCAAGAATTCCATTAGAGTTGGTTAGTGCATCGCATGTTGGCCACATTGTGGAAGCCTTGTTCGACAGTCTGGGTACCTTGCCTCTTCAGTACAATTTCTAATTTGGGTGATGGACCAGAGGGGCAGTGTTAGGACAGTTGTATATTTCTGGTGATTCACTCAGTATGGGCATAGGACATCAGGATATTTTAGCCAACTGGGGAGATGGATAGCCCTTTTGCTTATGGGATCCAAGAGGGACATACTCGCGGGTGGTATTTATTCAGGGAGCCGATTGGTGCAAGGTTTGGTTTCCCCCAACGTTTGACCGTAGAGGTGTTGGTGATCTCACCTAGAGTGAGGTTCTCAATTTGGTTGAGGACTTTCTTACAGATGATGAAAGGACGGGGTAGATCAGTATGACTAATCCTGCATTGATTTGGGATCCTAGCATTAGACTGGTTATTGTTTTTTTGTTGTGTGAATGGCTTCATAGGTCAGGGCATAATATATGTTTTAGTTTTACACAAAATATTGGTGGAGAAGCTTCCCTAAGGTTGGTTTGGGATCCAGGTATTATGATCACAGCATGCAGATACCGATTTCTTAAGGGAAATAAATCTCCAGGAATGGATGATTTGTAATGTCCCCTTTTGAGGCACATTATTTCATGCCTTATAGTTAGCCTTTTCATCATAGTTCGATGGGCTAACCGAGGCTTAGCAGTTGATCAGAGGGATGTTTGGCCTAAACATTTTCAGTTTCAGGCCAATCAGAGAAGTTTCCACAAGGTTTCCAGGGTGATTACTATTTATAGTAAGTCAGCGAAACTCATTTTTCTTGGCAGTTCAGTAGTGGACTTGGAGCGTCTTGTCGAGAGCTTTTTGGAAAGCTATCACACATCTTCATCCGAGTTTGTTTGGCACACCGTTTTAATGCCAAAAGATTCCTTACTTTATTTTATTATGTCACTTTATAACTCAACGGTTATATTTATTTAAAAAGTGACTTTAAATGGAATATGAAGAGACAAAGTGGGGAAATGAAAGAGTCACAACTGCAGCCTTTAAAGAAGGCTTGGAGTCTCATTGATCATGCTTAGTTTTATGAATTTATTTTCTCTTGGAGAATCTAGAGAGCTTCAGCTTTTGGTTCTGAAACTTGAGGACAGAAACCTTCAGGCTTTCTCGGTGGATTGGATAGAAACCCAGTTCATCTTCAGTGTGGATCACAACAGAGTTCGCCATTGTATTCACAGGTTCTTTTCTGTTATTTGATATCCTGTTGCATATTGTAGTTCAGATTTGGATTTTTGAAAATCCTCTTATTCTTATATTGTTGTTGTATGATGCAATAATATGTGTTGAGGGTTTCACTGGAATATATTGTTGGTTTATTACTATCGAATCAATGTTTACTGTATGCATTTGAATCTTTAAATCTGTATGAGAAATATTTGTGGAAAATTGGGGAAGACCTAGTTTGGGTCATTACACTATTTTAGGGTTTTTGGTTATTTTTGAAAGAATATCTTTTGTAATCCTCAGTCTTTTCCGATCTAATTTGCATTAATTATGGATCAACTCCCAAGTCATGGTGGTTGAGGAGTTTGTATATAAGTAGTTTTAAAGGTTTTGTAAAGGATGGCTCAGCTTATGTAAGACTTTCTATAACATTTTCCCTGTCCTCATGTTTTTTTCATATGTTTTTAATTCTCACTGAAGCATAATACAGTGACTAGTTGTTGGAGAAATCTTTGAGTTATTTTAGTCCTCTTTCTTTCTGTAGTTTTGTGTACTATTGTGAATGATTGATAAAGATAATCTTGTGAATTTTGTCCATTCCTTGTTATCTTGTCTCATTTCTGTACCTATCTATTGGAGTGAATGTTTTCTTGCAGGTCATAGTCTGTGTCTATCTTCTTGAAATCTATTTTTGTGAAATATTTTCTTTCCTTGAACAGTTTTCATCTTGGACCTTTCTATGAAACACTTTTGCAAGCCTATTTAGAAATGTGTACTTGTTTTAATTCAAGGGTTTCATGGTAACTCTTAACCATTTCTATTATGATTCATGTCATCTCTGGTGTATCACCTAATAGATTAAGTTCTTGCTTTATTCCCTTTTAGTTTCCTTCTTCCCTTTTCCTCCCAAGTTTTATTTCAAGTTTCAAGAGCAAAATAAGTGATTATCCAAGAGGAACCGACCTAGGATCCAGAGGTCTCACTTAAAGTTTAGCAAGGTCCCACAACCTGGAAGTGATTCCCATGTTATACCAGATCACTAGACTCTCAAGTTTAGTAGGGTACAAATTTGGTGTATAATAGTTTTGGCATGCTCGGTGGGACCCGAAAGAAGTTCATCTCTTAAAGCTATGTTGTCTCTGATATGTTGATTGCATAGTACTGACCTAAAAGTGGGTTTTAAGCATATCTGATGACTCCACTGGTGTTTATCACAAGGAAGATCCAAGTCCTACTAAGGTTTATGAGAAAGATAGAAACAAGAAGCTCAAAACCTTCTAAATTTTTGCAGTTGTCTCAAACTTAAAGAAAAGGGAGAGCATCCCAAAGGACACCCCATACAAGGAGAGTGCAGTCTACACCACCTATTGTAGAAGAAAGACCCTTTTTTATTTTATACAAGAAGGAGAGGAAGGTCTTTAAGCAAGAAGTTTCTAAGAGATTCAACTTCACTTACTGGTTCAAGTGCAACACATATAGTTGTTATTCAACAAATATTAGTCCCTACGATGGAAAGGAAATTTGCATTTGTACCCTTCAATCAGGGTAGCCCATTAATTTTTTTCCAACACCATGATCTACCTCTAGCAGCATTAAAAAGATTTCTTTATTTCACAGGTGAAAGCCAAACAACAAATTGTGATCACATTAAAGATGTGGCTACCATCTTTAGTGTACATGATATCACTGAGGAAGATGTGGCTACCAAGTTGTTGGTAGCCTCCTTCAAAGGTAAAGCCTTGGACTGGTTTAGAACTTTAGCAGTTGGCTCCATTGATGTTGGGATTAATGGGAAGTAGTACAGAGATGGGAGGGGTGAATCATTACCTCTAAAACTTTTAACTCTTTTCACCTTTCATCATTAGTAATAATTCTTTAATGTATTACCGACCATTTCTGATGTTCTTCTTATGCAAGTAATATTAATTCATAATCTTTAATTATTTGCAAAATTCATAGAAACATTCATGAAAATAATAAGCACATAACACAAGATATGATATCACAGAAAACTCCTGTTAGGAAGTAAAAACTACGGTGGGGATGGCACCCACAAAACTTCACTATCTGCAAAATGGAAGGGAGCCGGTAAAAACTTACAATTGATCACTTCTGATGATCTACTCTGTTAGGAGTATTAAAGTGGAAACTGGTTAAGATCTACTATGTTAAGAGCTTTAGAAACACTGATTTAAGTGTGCACTCGGTTAAGAGATTTACAATAGGATTGTTAGGTCCACTTTTCTTGAAAGGATTTCTTAAGTGTACTACACTTGTTAGAATAAGTACAATATATTTGACCTGACTATATGCAATCTATAATTGTTGATCACAGATCCATTAAAGCTCTCATAATATGAATACCACCTATAGTGATTGATTAATACCTTTTCTCTACTTGTCGGTAGCCTATGTTCTTGTTCTTGAAATTGATTTGATCATTTTCTATTCTTCTGCATGAATTCTCTTGTCTGATCCTTAGATGCTCTCAATGGCTACAATCATCATTGAACAACATGTTCAGAATAGATTGAGCATATATTTATACAAGTATTTGACCTATTCTAGAATCACACATTACAATGTTAACTCTTGATCCAAGGTTTACAACTTGACCTTGATCTTTAGTTTGCATGTTTTAAATCACTTAAACTAATTAAAACAATAATAATTACATTGCTTTCTCCACACATAATGGATTTAAAACAAAAATAAGAAGCTAAATATACAACTTCAGTGTTTTATCTGACGTGGAAAGTTATATCCACTTTTTGCAGGATGTAATTGACTGTCGGTTCTTGGTCGTCGGGTTGAATTGAAAGTCTGTCAGCATTCCTTTGTTGAACTGGTCATCGGGTTCCCTTCATTCATCGAGTTCCTCTTGTTGCTATTTTGTCAGGTTGCACTGTTGTTACTCATCGGGTTCCTTTATCCTTCTTGTCATCGGATAAAACTGAATAGTGTTTTTCGGGATGCTTTTAACTTGGTAGTATTATGTAACCTTGGTGTCAGGTAGTGTTGTGCCCTATCTGTCGGTGTAGTGTAAAATGTTGGTGTAGATCATGTTTTTCCTTGTATATATTAATGGAAAAATATAATGCCTTCAATTGATTCATGGGACAGACTTGGAGACTCCCTCAACAAATATTTCAAAGATAAATCAGATTATCTATCCCTAGTAGAGAAACTCACTACTATCAAAAGAGCCCCTCAAGAACAAATGACATATTTCAATAACAAATTTCTTAAGACATGCAATAGGATTCCTATTTCTATAAGGCCTTCAACAAATTATGATTTCTTGTATTTCTTGAAAAGTTTAAACAACACTATATCTGTCATGATCCAGTCTATGGGAGGTACCTCGCTTCCCCGGGCTTTTGATATAGTTGTTAAAGCAAAGAATTGTCTGATTCAAGATGGTATGATAGCCCCAAGGACACCATGCCTATCTTCCTTGATATTCAGCCCAATATGCCTCTACACATTCGTCCATTCACTCCTATACCTACTGTAATAGCACCTCAAGTTAGTTTAAACAATGAGGAATTAAAGAAATGTCATTCCCAAGAACTGCAAGAAATTAAAAGCTTATTGAAAACTTTTGGTAATGAGTTGACCAATATCAAAAGACAAAATCAAGGGGTTAGACCACCTTTTCAACAACAAAATAAAGGCCTCAATAAACAATATCAAGGTCAGGGACAGTCCAATCAACAAAATAGACCACCATACCAAGGAAATTACCAAGGGAAGAGGCAAAATTTAAATCAAAGGCCATTTCAACCTTCAACCCATTGCCTCTTAATTTTGAAAATCTAGTCAAGGAGATGGTCCCAACACAAAACAACCTAGCAACAGAAAAGTAATGGTGTTTTCCTTGCAATCAACCACATAATCAGGCTACATGTCTAAATGGGTTGATGAACCAAGCACTCATGGTACAAAATGCATCAATCACACATTTGGATGCATCTTAGTCGTGTGAATGGTGAACTTTCAATTGCAGATAGTACTCAGTCCAAAAGAAGAGCTCTAAACATGGAGCAAATATAAGAGAGGGGAAAGATTGCCACATTTGCAGAATCATCCCATACACCAAATATTAACATACTAAAAAGACCTCCCATCGTGATAATCAGGGGGCAATCTCCCAAAGATGTAGAGCCCACAATAGTGAAAGCATACTAGAAAATACATACAACAATTGCATTCAATATTGTGGATAATATGAATAAAATGAATGTAACCATGACCATGTGGGATTCCTTGGCCATCTCAAGACAACCTGAGATCTTGAAGAAGGCAATTTCTGAAGAATAAATACTACAATAGTCCACTAATGATAATGCCAAGCCAGTGTTGGTTAATGATGATTAAGAAAATAAATTTCAAAGCAGCAACACAAGGGCAGATGTTGATCAAGGTAAGAACATGAAACCACCTCCCTTTTATGTATCATTGATAATTGGGAATTTCCTAGTGCACAATTCCATGGTAGATAGTGGAGCCAAAAGTTAAGTCATGTCTAAGAAAGTAGTTGACCAGTTGGGGCTAAAATATGAACCATTTTGAAAGGGAGTGGTTCAACTTGATGGTTCATTAGTAAACACACTAGGTGTGATCAAAGATGCAAGTTTAGTCCTTCATGCTAGTCCTAATTTCTCTATCCTTCTAGACATTTACGTCATAGATCTCCCTCGTATTTTTGCCTTATGTCTATCAAGAGAATTCACAACCAAGATAGGAGGATACCTTTCTTCTAATTGGTCTCATATAATTTGTCATACTAGATATTGAACCAAAGTGACTATCAAATATGAGTCATTAGCAGCACACCATATAGAACCTTAAGTGTCTAATGCCTCTAATGCAAGTTGCCTTGCATTTGATAATAAGGATGTTTTAGTCATCAAAGAAACATATACCCAAATAGAAAATATTCTAGATATCTACCCAGATGAGTGGGGAGCAGGAAATACTTCAGAGGCTCAAGCTAGTGTTGTCTGAGATGCTAGTTTGGGGAACTACATGCTCCAAGAAACTGGTCTCACAATGCCAAATCTTTTCAAGGCAACCAATGAAACATTAGAGAAAAGAAATGAAGTTTGGGAGTTTTTCTTTGATGGTTCTAGAAGAAAACATTGTTCTGGTGGTAATGCAATGATTGTCTCTCCTAAAGGTGAGAAATACTATGCAGCTTTTAGATTTAGTTTCTCTTATACAAGCAACATTGTTGAGTATGAAAGTCTGATTAATGGACTAGATTGGGCTAGGAAAAGAGGTATTAAAGCTTTGAAGGTTCATGGTGATAGTGAATTAATTGTTAACTAAGTCAAGGGGATAAGTGCAAATAAAAATGATACTATGAAAGCTTACAAACATAGGGTGTGGGATACAATTGAGGATTTTCATGCTTTTAATATAATTGCAATTTCTAGGAAGTTGAATCAACATGCAGATAGGTTAGTTGTTGTTGGATCCCAATTTGATATTCCTAATAGCATTTCAGTGAAAAGTGATCAACATCATGTTAAGATTATTGTTAGGCCTTCCATTCCTTATAATGATGTCAATTGGAAAGTGTTTGAAAGTGACGAGTGAATTCTACAATTTTTGCTTGAAGAGGACATTTTTTCAGTACATAATCAAGATAGGTTGAAGAAAAACTATGATGATCAAGTGGTGTAGCTCAAGTCCAATAAGTTTCCTGAAGGTCTTGTAACCTTAGAATTAGTATTCAACACAGATGATCAAGCCAGAAAGAAAAAAACTAGCTTGCTAGTTCAACAAGAGCATTATGCTGATTTGGAGCTTGAACCATGTAAAAGTTTAAAATTTGGAAAGGTAAGTACAAATTCAAAAAAGAAGTCTTCCATCCAGTTGTTTCAATAATTTAGTGATATTTTTTCTTGGAAATATGAAGACCTGAAAGGTTTTCATCTAACACTTGCTAAACATACCATAGAATTGGAGACTAATGCTAAACCAATCAAGAAAAATAAAAGGCCTGTTAACCCCAAGCTAGAGCCGCTCATGCATAAAGAGGTTCTTAAACTAATTGAGAGTGGCATCTTATATCCTATCAAGCATACTAGATGGGCGTCTAAACTTGTTCTTGTAAGAAAAAAATGGAGAATTGAGGTTGTGTGTTGACTTTAGGGACCTAAATAGGGCATCCTTGAAAGATCGCCACCCTTTGACATCCTTGGAAAAAATTTTGTAGTGTGTCTCTAGTTCTAAACATTTATCATTACTAGATGGTTATTTAGGATATAATCAAATCCTAGTCAATAAAGAAGATCAATTTAAGACTGCATTCAAAACCAAATGGGGAACCATGGCCTATCAAAAGATGCCTTTTGTTTTGTCAAATGTAGGTGTAACTTAAATCAAAAGGCTATGGACATGGCTTTCAAGAGCCTTATTTATAATTTTGTGCTAGTGTACCTGGATGACATTAATGTATACTCTAATCATGCAGCTGATCATATTAAGCACTTAAGGAAAATATTTGAAAGGTGTAGAGAGTTTGGAATCTCTCTCAACCCCAAGAAGTGTGTGTTTGCAGTGCATGATAGGAAACTATTGGGCCATATTTTTTTCAAGAAAGGTGTCACAGTGGATCCTAAAAGGATTTCAACCATTTTAGAGCTACCCTTACCACCCCATAAGAAGATTCCATAATCCTGTATAGATAGAATTAACTTTGTTAGGCGTTTCTTGCCTAACATTACAAATCTTTTGAAACCTCTAACAACTATGTTAAAAAAGAATACAGTTTTTGGTTGGACCCAAGAGGGGAAGAAAAATTTTCAAGTCATTAAGGAGGCTTTGATAGAGGATCATGTCTTACTGAATCATGTTTTCAGCAAATATTTCATTCTATATGCTTATGGAAGTTCTGAGGTCATCTCTACAATGCTACCTCAACAAAACTCAGAGGTAGTTGCACAACAAGTCAAAACATGCAAAACATAAGATATACCAATAAATTAGAGCATGAAAAGAACTTGAAATACAACCAAATTTTCACTACAACCTCCGATGAGCTAAAACAAGTGCACCCAAGACTTGTTTGATTTTCTCTTAGAGATTTTGTGGGTGTGCTCTCCCAACACAATGC
>MU223799.1:150659-211364 GCA_018584345.1 Thuja plicata
TTAAATAATAGAGAAAAAAGGCTTAAAATTAAATAAATAAAATTTATTTAATTTTAAAAGGCTAAGTGAATTAATTAAATTAATAATTTAACTAATAGAGGGATTAAGACATTTTTTGATGTCTACACAAAGGTATTCTTTTGTAGAAAAACATGTTCTTGCTGTTGTGAAGATCCTCAAGAAGTTCAGGCACTTGTTGACCCATAATAAAGTGCATCTAAGAGTCACCCATCCAAGTGTCAAAGAATTCTTTCTTAGTAAAGACAAATGTAAAGAGAGCTGGTTGGATAACTAGAGTCATGGAGTATGATGTATAAATTCAAGTTACCAAGCTAGTCAGAGGAAGGGATATGTTGGTTATATTTCTATTTTTTTTTAGTCTTGCTAAAGATTTAGGTTTCTGATGTTAGTTACGCCTAAAATGTCAAGGTTTGTTCCAATGTACCATCAATTTTTTCTACAAAATATCTATAATCTGAGAAATGCAACGCAAAATGGATGAAAACCTTAAAACCCTAGGTTACCTTTGTCTTTCCATGCAAAAAACCTAGACCTTCATAACCTGGTTCTAATTTGAAGTTACTTTTATCGAGTAACTTAAGATGTTTTAAGTCATGTGCCTTTTAGTCATTACCTTTATCTCCCGATCTCGCAATCATAGCTGAATATTCTTTATGGTTTAGAGACTTGGTGCAAGCTTGTCTCTCTTAATCATAAGGAGAATGGAATATACTCTTATACATTTAGAGATTAAGTGTAGGAGGTTGATCTTGATCTGATCGTACGGTTGGTGCATGATCGCTAAACAAATGTGAAGTTGGCTCAAAAGATTCAAAGACTTAGCGACAACCGTGGATGCAGTTTTAATCATGTGGCTAGCATTAGATCTCATGATTTAACCTCAGTTATAAGAAATCTTCAGTGATTCAGAGATAGCTTAGTCACTAAATCTCATAATCCAACTTGAGGTCAAGACAGAGTTCACTTTTTCTTTGTCGTGTGATATCCAGATAAAATCAAAGTTAAGTGATTTATTCAGAGATTCAGTGAGGATCGTTGAGATTTTTCCAAATGAGCGGCTGACACGTGATCTCCAAAAAAATGCCAAGGTCAAGATTTTCTTCAGTGATTAAGTGATAGTTGTAGATCTTGTTTTATCCTTGGCTTGATCGTGTGGTTTGTGTGTGATCTCCAAACAAACTCCAGTGTTAGAAGAGATTTTAGAGAATTAGAGATAAAGCTTGTCGCGTAATCTCTAGATAAACCTATGGTTGATACCAAGTCAAGTAAAGTTTGTTACGAGATTCAGAGATAATGTTGTCGCATGATATTGGAATGAAAGTGTGGTTAAGAAGATAGTCTCGAGATTCATCGTAGGTTGTTAGATCAAAGAAGAATAAAGGGTTGTCATGTAATCTCAGGAAGAATTGGTACAGTACAATAATATTATGATACTTAGCGTTGATCATTGATCAAGAAACAATCTGAGGGCTAGTGCATGATCTTTAGATTAAACCCGAGTCAGAAGAAATATTCAGTGACTCTGAGTTTTATTCAGTTGTTGAATCTCTAGAAGAACCATGTCAAGTGTGGTTAAATCAAATCCAAGTCAAGTTTTCTGTATAGGAATCTGGACTATTGATCAGGATAGATATGTGTGTCTGGCGCTAAATTGCTAGAAAAGGTCAATAGGTCATGAATAATTTAGCGATTAAGAGGTAATGAGATAAGATGCAAACACATGTTTAAGTGGCCAAGAGATATGTGGTGTTCGTGAATTCTCCAAATAAACCCAAGGTTAAGAAGATCTTTCATGGATTCAGAGATAGCCTTTATCTCTGAATCTCTAGACTTGACCAGAGTTAGCCCAAACATTGTGAGATTGCGAGATAGCCTTTAGTCGCATAATCTCAGAACAAACTAGAGTTAAAGCCAGAGATTGTGAGATTCAACGTGAGCCATGGATTGAAAGTGAGATCAAGGGCAATTGCATAATCTCCAGATAAAATGATCAAGTAGAAAAATTATTCAGAGACTCAGCGCAAACCGTCGATCAAGTTTTCATCGTGTGGCTATCGTGTGATCTCTGAATGAACTCAAGGTAGAGTAAAACATTCAGAGACTTAGATTTTTTCTTAGTCACATAATCGCTAGATGACTTAAGGTCAAGAAAAAGTTAGAAGTTGAGTTGGTAAGAAAGAATTTGGATCGTTGATATAATTTAAATCTTGTGGTTTGCATGTGATCATTGAATAGATCCATGGTTAATCAAAGTGCTCAGTGATTCAGAGACAGATTTAAAATAGCGTTATCTTATCACCTTGTCACATGACCTATGAATGAACCTAAGGTTAAGATAAAAGCTCAGTGACTCAGCGAGGATCATAGATCGCATCTAAGATGAACAACTAGCGCTGGCTCTCCAGATGATACCTAAGTTAAGGGTTTTATTTAGCGACTTGGAAATTTCCTTTATGTTTGAATCTCAAGATGTGATCACAGTTAAATAAAATCTTAGTAAATTTTATTCAGAATTTCAGAGATAAGAAGAAATGAGTTACCCGATGTTAAGAAGTAAACCAAAGGTAGGGTAAAGTTAAAATGAGTGGCTAGCGCGTAATCTCAGAACAAATTCAAAGATAAACATATTTTCTAGCGACTTAGAGAGAATCGTTGATGAGGAAGAAGATCTGTGACTGGAGCTAGATCTCATGATGTAACCAGGGCCAGAGAAAACTCTTAGCAACTTGGTGATAAAGCAGTTGCATGATCTCCAGATAAACCGTGGTCTGAGTATGGTAAAATCTTAAGATTTTTTTCTCGCGCCATGTCACGGAAAGAAATATAAAAGGCAAGTCTATTAAAGACAAAAGATTCTGAGAGAGTATAAGTAATCCATTGAGCTGTAAAAAAGCAAGAAAAGAAAGCCAATCAGATCGCATATCAAGCCTTTTTACATAAAATAAGGTTTTAAAACTGAAAAAGCACTCATGACTTTTCCAACTAGGCTTTTCAAATTTGATTACCTGTCAACTTCAAATGCCACAGCTAGGAGAGAATTGATGTCAAGACACATAGAGTTATTGCAGAAGTGATTGAGCAATGAATTCTAGGTTCTCAACTAGACTGGTGCATTGAATTTTCAATGATAAATAGACGCAGCCTTTGTACATTGTGGTTACCAAAGTTTTCAGAGCACAAAGCGAAGAAATTGCATAATTTTTCAGAGCAATTGTGAGAAGAATTTTGTGTCTAAGAGAAGATAATTGTTCATAAGATCAGTGAAGATGAGTCAAGCTGGACCGAGCAGAGCTTCAGTCAATGGTGAGGCCAAAGATGCAGAGGAAGACCAGAAAGGGAAGAGGAACTTCTCAGATGAATTCTTCGCTCTGCTTCCAGGAACAAATAAGAACAAAAAGGTATGTGATGAATCCTTTACTGATGACATGTCTAATTGTAGGGATCCCAACACTCTTGGATGCTCTAGTTTTCATTTATTCAATTATTTCTATAGAAATAAACATAGGCAGATCCTAGTATCAAACCCTTGGACATTAGGTCTTGCTAAGCTAATTGTCCCATATGTCTTTGTGGATGTTGACCTATTGATAACATTAGCCAGGAGATATGACTCTACCTCTAAAAATATCAGAAAAAATGATGAAAAAACCTTAGTTACCTTGGATAAGACATCCTTCATGAAATCTTTTGGTATTTACCATGCTTATACCATAGAGATTGACTTGAAAAAGTTGCAGAACAAGTATACCAGAGAGGTTAACATAGTTAGCAAGCTAGTCCAAATTCATGTGCCTAGGTCTAATAGGAATTATGTGGCCCCAATGCTTTTTTCGAAGGGTGCACCCTATGAATTTAAAGACCTTTGTTTTTACATCTAGTATATATCCTATGGGTTGTGTAGGGTACTAGGCATTGATGGGAATCTTGAGAAGTTGCCTGCAAATTTGTTAATGATTATCTTGGATATTTGAAACTCCCACTCCAACACAAACTTTGACTACATCCAGTATGTCATTGTAGAATGCATGAGGGCTCTATCAACATTCAGAAGAAGGACAACCCCAAGTTTATGCATTATTCTATTTTAATGCATTTGATTTTATAATTTAATGTTGACAACATGAATACAGAGTTGTTAAGGCTAAGAACTCATTTCCAAGGCCATCCAAACCCTGTACATTTACGGATTAGGGTTTGGAACTACACTTCAAATGAGAATGAATTCTACAGCTTTGAGAATTTGATTGTGCATCCACTTCTAGAGTTTATGGGCCTCAACGTAACTTGGTTATCAATCAGAGCACTTCAGCTTCTAAGACCTTGTCAGTATGTAGACAAATGGCCAGGAGATCACAATTGGGGTGACTTCTATTGTGATAAGACCTATACCCTAATTAGGGTTTATGGATGTTCCCAGCCCTCACACATACTTCCAAAGTATGTGCCTCCAAGAGTAGCCATAATGGAGTTTATCTGGTAGCTTATGTGTACAGACAAGGAGCATCTGTCTCCTCATAGAAAAGACACCTTCACACCTAGATAATTCAAGGTAGCTGAATTTAACATTGGGAAAAGGGCCATGGATGAAGTGAATAAATGACTAGACCAGTACAGGATGAGCATGGCATTTTATAAGTGTATAGTCAAAAAATGGAAGCACTTCCATGGTAGACTAGTTTATCCTTCCAAGTAGGTGGTTTAGGGTCATATTAAGCACCTTGAATGGGTTCCTGACTTTGACCTAGCATTCCCCCTGTTCTGCCTTTTTGTCCACTTCTTTCCATCCAGTTTTTGGCATCCTGGACTGCAGATCTGAGGTCTTTGACCTCAAGGTTAAGGTCAACCTTTTGGGTCTATGTCAACCTTGAACCTAACCTAGGTCAAGGTCAACCTCAACCTTGACCTAGGGTTAAAATATTAGGGTCCCACAGTTTCCTGATTTTGATCTTTGCAAAAATTTATTTCCCGCTTTCAGGTCAGCTATTTCGGGTTCCGAAGTGGTGATTCCTAAATTATATTTAACTTAGGTCCACTTCTAGGGGCATGGGTCCAATTAGGATTTAATTCTCTTATGTCTTCCTCCTTAGAAGATTGTGCCCTAATTTCGTATAAAAGGGAAGCTTTCTCTCTCATTTTCTCTAAGCATTATCAACTATCATCAAGCAATAGATTCTAAGCATCATCAAGCAAAAATTTCAAGCATCCATTGTTCTACATGTTTTCAAGCTTTCAAGGTGTTCAATTATTCCTCTCAATCATTCAAGTTATCCATTGAAGATCAAGGATTCAAGCTTTCATGCCTTTGAAGGGATTAGGTTCAAGCATGATTCATCATTCAAACCCTAGATCTAGCCATCATGGTGGTGTGATCTTCCTTCAAGATCCTTTGTGCATCCTCAAAACTCATTCATTACTTCTTCAAGGTGGATTCCAAGCATACAATCATGGAGGTTTATGTTTTTTATTGAGCCCAGGCTTTCATATTTACATACTTGTTACATTTGAATTACAATTGCATATCTATCAAATATTATAGCTTCATTCTTAGATTCAATTCTACTACTTGTTAGCTTTCTATACTCTATTGATTTCAAGGTTAATTCCTAAATTGGGGTTTGACTAAGGCAAACCCCTCCCCCACAACAAAAAAACCTCTTTTTCTTGCAGGTACAGGTTTGGGACTGCGGATTTGGACTCAGATCTGGATACCCTTTTCGGCTTTCTTTTGGGCTCTGCGAACAAATTTTTAGTCGACGTTGTGCAGGTCAGGGTCAACATTATTGGGTTAGGGGTGGCATTTGTGGGTCAAGGTCGACCTTTTTCATAAGAGGATGTAAAATCATAAAAATATTTCTGGGTTTTGTTCGTCTCCGAGTTCCAGTTCTGAATCATACTTCAGATTTCCCAGAAATAGTCTACAGACCTCAGAAAATAGAATTTTCCAGATCTGCAATTCTTTAAGGTCGGTTCTTCTTCTCATCCTTTTCAATTATTATAATCTATCATATCTACATTGTCAATTAACAAAATTTAAGATTTCCCTCTTTGTTTTCATTTCCAAATGGGTGATTCATTTGTGCATTAATCCCTCTTTTGGGTTGATCAACTTGGATCTTTCATTTGTGCATTTAAGGATAAAGGTGGAACATCTTATTTTCCTCTTAATACACATTTCAATGCATAAATTAAAATTAAATATAAAGGTTAAGGAAATACAACACATTCATCCACTGTAATCAAGTTTTCTTCTTTAAAATAAGTATGTAGATCCGGAGGGTTTTATCAAAAGTGCTAAGAAGTTGCTAACCCCAAGCATCACTACTATCAAAGAGCATGAAGATTGTGTGGAAGATCTCATCAAAAAAATCTTGGATGATGATGAGGCAAAAATTAGAGTTGCAAAGTACCAAGACTTGACATACTTGGAACAAGAGATGAAGAAAAAAGGAATCCCTTTTGGAGGTTTTTTCCCAGACTTGCCTCAAATGCAAAGACTTACAAAGATTATTGAATCATATCATACTTTGTATAATAAAATTGAGGGATAGATTGATGAGAGGGAGAGAGGCCCTGAAAAACATTCATCCTCTGAGTATGAAGAGGACAGTGAAGGAGGATACCTAATACATATCCCTCCTCACATGAACCAGCCACCTACAGTAGAACAAAGCATAGAGGTTGATCTTACTGAGGTTCCTAATACTGAGGTGACTGATGATCCCCCAAGGAAGTAAAAAAGAGTAGAAGAAGGGGATCCCTATCAAGTAGAGGCACAAGGAAGGAAAAAAGACAAAGTAAGTGCTTTGATTACTGGTGATAGGCAATATCACCATCAACTGAGAAAGAAGATCAGAAAAGGGAAGAAACAAGAAAAGGATGTCCAAGAAGAAGTGGAGTTTCCTCTCCAATTATGTCAAGATAAGAGAGAGGTCCACCAAGAAGAATTCCTAAGTTATGATGCATTCATCAAGACTGATGAATTAAAAAACTTCTTGATATGGAGAAAGAAACATGAAGTAGGAGCACAGTTGCAATTGATAGAGGGATATACTGTACAAAGTGAAGCCCTACAAGCTTTGAAAGCTTATGATCTAAAAAATGAGACTATAACACCCGAGGAGGCAAATTATTCAATTCTAGTGGAATTATGCTTGTGCCTAGGTGGGATTTGGCCTCTGATTTTATAATTGATCAAATCAGAAAGCAACCAAATGCCAACTTGTCTTCTGAGACACAAATTGGGGAGATGATCAGGGGATGTGGATATGATCCAAGATCCCAGACATTATCCATGTGGTCTTTGGCACCAAGGACACAAAAGCCTTCCTTGTTTAGTGTTGAAAAAAAGATCCAGATGGGGATAATATCATCTAGATAGTTCAGAATACTACTAACTTAGAGATATCCCAGGCAGTCACCCACTTTTTCCATCTTAATCAAGAAAAAATAGAACAACTCTCTGCAAGGTATGCAAAAAATTTTGATGAGTCAATTGTTGTGAGTAAGGATAGAGAAAGATACTTGATTCAGATCAAGTCATTACAGGAGCAAGTGGAGGTATTAAACAAGAAATTAGAAGATGCTCCCAAAGCTCTCCCCACTCCAGCCAAGGAAGTTGTATCTCTGCAAACAGAAACTAATAAAGACTTCCCACAGGGAACAGAGCAGTCAGGCCCAAATTAGAATGAAGTGGCTTTAGATGCCTTATTGAATATCTTGCAACATACGGAGGACATATTGAAGGGAAAGGTTGACCCGGTGAACAAGGCTTACAACAAGTTACCTGGCCTAGAAACAGGGGTAAAAGGCCACATAGCAACTTTGGATCCATATTTTTGCACTTGGTCAAGCAGGGGATCACTTTTTCCAAGTGGGGGAAATGATTGAGCAGATTGGCATGACATTGTCATTCTTTAAGGGAAAGGCCAATCAAATTAAGGCAAGGCTCAGTATGTTTGGCCCAAATTATAACAGGTTTATTCCTGTAGTCAAGGGAGAAGATGATAAGATAAAGTCAGTTGAAGAATGGAGGAATGAATTTGATAATTTGTTACCTAGTAAAGAGGCATTCCTAACAAATGATAGTTTCCTAGATATGGACAGATTCAACGAAGCCTTGGACGAAGCCTTCAAAGTAGAAACAAACTTTATGAATGAATTTGATAATTTGTTACCTAGTAAAGAGGCATTCCTAATAGATGATAGTGTCCTAGACATGGACAGATTCAATAAAGCCTTGGACGAAGCCTTCAAAGCAGAAACAAATTTTATGAAGTTTGTTCTTGATGTCAAGGCTACAAGTGATGCTAGATGGGAGAGGCAAATAGAGAAGTTACAGAGATTACAAGGATTTAATTGGCCTTTAGAAGCTGAAGTTACACAATGGGATAATATCACCAAGCCGGAGAAAAAGAAACTAGCAACCATCAACTTGCATGTGATAGATGAAGAGTGAAGTGGAACCTGACACTTGATCAATGAGCACAGGGAGGGTAATCATTAGAAATATTAGTGTAGGTTAGCTTGTATTGGCGGTTACTAGGTCTCACAATAGCCTCAAGAGGTTACCCAAAATATCAGTGGACAAAGGTGCCAAATGCCAAGCATTTGGAATCATTTCAAATCAGCTACTCAAGTGTTTCTTCTCCACCAACTGAAGATGTAATTGTATTTTTGTCTTTTAGTACTTTTTTTATTTTGCCTAGCCATCCGAAACTTGTTGCATCCTTTATCTTTAAGGATTCCAAGATGGCTAGTGTTATCTATAAATAGAAAGTTGCAAGATATTGTAAAAGATGGTGAATTCACAACTGTGAGGCAGATTTCTAAATTTTGTCTAAGTTTCAAGTCTTTTTGTCATTATGGATGTACTGAAGCAGAAACATTTTAATAAAATACAAATGGAAGTTCATGTTTCAAATTTATGATGTCTTCTTGTATTTTTTTTATGTTCTTAAATGTTTAATCTGTAAGGCATTTTAAATATACTAGTTACAAGGTAACTATGAGGTTATTTGTGAGTTTGTTTCAAGGAGAGAGTAAATATTATGAATGGTTTCAGAGGGCTAAATATTAGTGTGGTAATTTGATACATGGGTGTGGGGATGAGAAGGTGGTTTGTAAGGCACTCCATCTGAGTTTCATTTGTGTTTCAATTAATTAATTTATGTAAATATATGTTTCAATTGACTCTTTGCCCTAGATTAGGCACTGGTCTAGATTTTGATCAGTAGATATCATCATCAAATTTAAATCTAAATAATCCTTTATATTTCTATTATTAAGAGCATACATGTTTCTCAATTGTGTTGAAGAATACAATTCATTTTGTTGACTCCTTGAAGAGAGAATCATTAGGTTAGCCTGTCTGAGTCTAGAAATTGAATAGAATAAGGATGAGAATCTGTATCTCACTATTATTTTCCCTTGTCAAGTTCATGGTTTGGCTTGTTAAGCTCTACATTAAATTGGTCATATTCATTTGCAAGATGTTTTGTCAATTGTTGCAGTAAAAGACAAGAGCAAATCAATGTAACCATTGATCCACTGATAAGTTTACTGAGAAGCAGTAACTTGTAGAAGGTACACCCACCTGAGTCTGTGGAGATCAAAAAAGAAGGAGGATAAATCCTCATCAATTATACTTTTACTTGTAAGAATCAAAAGTTGGGAATCTAAGAGTCAAGCATAATTGTTATAGTGAGATTCTACAAGAAACAACTCTAACAGGGTATTTGTGATCACATGACTGGTGATGAAGCTTTAAAGGGTCAAGACAAAATAGATTCATCCCTAGTTATACATGCAACATAGGATAATGACAGGGAAACAAGTTGGTTGCCAAATATGGTCCATTTTTTGAAGACAGGTGAGTGCCTTGCAGGCTTGGATTCAACAAGGAGAAGGTATTATCGATTGCAATCTATCCCTTTTGTGCTAATAAATGATGTTCTTTTTTAAAAATATCACAATGATGTCCTTCTTAGGTTCATTGATTTGAAACAGATAGAAGATGTTTTATATGAGTTTCATGATGGATCTTCTGGAGGTCATTTCTCTCCTAGGACCATTGCCTTCAAAATCATGAGGGTTGGATACTATTGTCCATCTATCTTTAGGGACAGCCATGTCCATGTCAGGAAGTGCATGAAATGTGCTATGTTTGTAGGAAAAGAAAGGCTTCCAACTCTACCTCTGCAACCAATCAAGACTGCGCAACCATTTGTAAAATGGGGAATTGACTTCATAGGCTCAATTAGCCCCCCATCTAGTGCAAGACACAAATGGATGATCACTGCAACTAATTATTTCACTTGTTGGACAAAGGCCATTGCATTGAAGGATGCTAATGAGACTGCTATCTTAAACTTTTATGATGACATCATTCACAGGTTTGGGATTCTTGATTCTATAATATTGGATAATGCACTTTCTTTCATAGGATTGAAGGTCACTGACTGGGAATCTAGACATGGTATTTACCTTAGTACCATTTCAAGTTATTACTGTCAGGGTAATGGGTTGGCAGAGTCCACCAATAAGAATATGATTAGAATAATCAAAAGGACTTTACAAGATAATCATAGACGTTGGCACTCCAAGTTTAAGTCTTCCCTATGGCTGGAGAAGATTACCCCAAAAGGATAATTGGGAACTCTCCCTACAGGCTAGTTTATGGTAAAGAGGTTAATCTATCCATTTAAACTAAATTACCAGTGTTGGACCTTGCTACCCAACTTGTTCTCTTTGAAGAGGGAGATCCTTTGCAGGTACGTTATGCTTAGCTTATGGAGTTAGAAGAGAATAGATGCAAAGTTATACAAACTATGGAGTTTCAATAGATGCAAACCAAGAAAGGTTTTGACAGAAGAGCAAGATCAAGGAAATTTAAGGTTGGAGACATAGTCCTCAAGTGGGATGAATTCAAGAGAAGACTTGGTAGGCATACTAAATTTGATTCATTTTGGGGAGGCCCATTTGTGATCACAGGATGTAAGGAGCATAATTATTTTCAGCTCTCAACACTTGAAGGGGAAATATTTCCAATATCAGTTAATGGTTTTCACCTTAAACCTTGTTTTGAGGTTTTTCCTACCCTGTAAATAGTTTGTTTTTGTTGCTTGTGCTATGCTTTTTAGTTTAGTTTTCTTGCTTTCCTCCAAGTGTCGTTGCACAATCAGTTGTTATTGCATATAGGGTTTTTCCTTATTTTGGGTTTGTTTGCTTTCTTGTTGTTTTCCTCCTCCTTGTTCATCCCTCCTGCTTCCCAATTTTCTCTTTTGTGCTTCTTGCAAACTCCTTTCCCAATGGAACGTAAAAGGTCGTTGGTTTTTTGTATGTCTAGCAGGAAGACATTCAACAGAAATCACCAAAATGTTATCCAAAATTTCCTATCCTGTGCTCTTTTGGCTTACAAGTGGAGTAAATGTGGCTCCCACAAGGTTTGAGCCCAGCTTGTATGAGATCTTTCCATGGTTCTAAGATCTTTGTCTTGTTTCTACAGTATTCCTAGGTCTAGTCTGAAACCCTGTATCATTTTTAGAGAAAAACTCTTAAAACCTTAAGTCTTTGTGGCTCGATATAATTTTGCATTACCTTTTTATGCAACTTAAGGTCTTACTATCCATGTGACTTTTTAACTTATCTCTTAATCTCATAATGTTCACGGTTAAGTGGATAGTGTTTGATGATCTGGTGATAAGGTTAGTGTTTGGCTTTTTATGCTTATCTCCTGATCTCATACTGTAGCAATTAAGTCTCAGAAAATATAGAGATCAAGCATAGATCGTTGATGCAGATCAGATCAGAGGGTTGTCACTGAGTCTTAGAATGGAACTACGATTAAGGCTTTCACTTGGTGACCCCAAGATTGCTTTATCTCTGAAACTCAGAATGAAACCTGAGTCATGTCGAGTCTGGTTAAGTCTTTCATTTGGAGATCCAAAGATAGCCTTTGTCTCTAAAACTTGTGATCAGACCAAGGTTAAGCTGAATATCTAGAGACTTGGAGATATAAAGGATTAATGTGCCCCAGGTTAAAGGCTAGGTTAAAAGCAAGATTCAAATGTGGGTTTGATCGGACAGTCATCGCTTTGCCTCCATGTAGAGATCAAACACTAAGGATTCATTGAGGCATTGCAATGATTTGACACTCTAATAGGGTTCCAAATGTTATGAGAAGGAAGAGGAATTTGTTTACAGAGATACATATTGGATTTGTTGGGTTCAATGAACTCTAGAGTTTATATCCTGGTGATCCTGATTTTGGTGAGGCCTGGCGATCTTGCAAAAAACCTGTTACTCTAGACAGGACAAGATGGTGGGATTTTATAATCCAAGATGGGATGTATTCAAAGGGAGCTAGTTGTGCATTCCAAAGAGTTCCTGAGGGAGAACCTAATCAAAGAGAAGCATAGTGGAGGATTGGCTGGACACTTTGGTCGAGATAAAATGATTGCTCTAGTTAGTGAGCATTATTATTGGCCATAATTGCAACAAGATGTTAAGAAGTTTGTGCAGAGTTGTAGAATATGTCAGATGACAAAAGGAACCTGACAAAATACATGGTTATATAAGCCATTACCTGTACTCGAGAGACCATGGGAGGACATTGGTATGGACTTTGTTCATGGTTTTCAAAGGACACAGAGAGGGCATGATTCCATTTTTTGTTGTCAAATTCTTGAAGATGACACATTTCATTCCTTGTAGAAAGACTAATGATGTTTTTCATATGGCTGAATTGTTTTTCAGAGAAGTGGCGGGACTATTGTAATCGAGTATAATAGAATTTGTAAAAACCTGCAATAGCTTAGAAAATCTCAACCACAAAGAGATTGTTAGGGCAATTAGTATTCCCAATATCAAAAGAGGAAATGAAACAAGAGAATTGTATACATAAATCAATATATTAAAATCAAATAACATAAAAGCATATGCAAACCCATAATTCCTCCTTTGTTGTTCTCCTTCTTTATGCAATAAGGACTCTCAGAAACGAGTGCTCAATTGTATTCCAGCATAAGAATTCAAAGCAATTATGGTTACCAAAATCAAAGGTTTGGCTCTCTATTATAAGATATTTAGGATTCCAACCAAGATTCCACGGTTGAAGGACTAATTGATTGTGATAGAGGAGCTGAACTCAAAGTGAGTAGGAGTTCAACTCTGCTTGACTGTCATGATTGGGGATTGACTGAATGAGGTGGAAGAGCTTACTCAAGTGAGTGAGAGTTAAACTCTAATTTAATTCCCTAATTTGGGGGATTGAATGAAGAGGTGGAAGAGCTAACTCAAGTGAGTGAGAGTTCAACTCTAGTTGAATTTCCTGATTGAGGGGATTGACTAAAGAGGTGGAATGGGAGACTGAGTTGGGGGAGAGATTCATGGAGTGAAGAGTTTTGATTGAAAAGCTAACTCAAAGTGAGTGTGAGTTAAGTTTTAGGAGGATATTTATGATTTAAATAAATAATAAATTATTTATTTGCACATGTGGGGATATTTTATAAATAAATAATTACTTATTTATTTATGAGAGGAACTATTAGTTTAATTAAATCAATATAATTTATTTAATCTTGAGAGGGGAATAATTAGTTTAATTAAATAAATATCATTTATTTAATCATGAGAGGGAAATTTGATTTAATTATCACATAAATATAATAATTAGTGAAGGGGGAACATTAATTAAATTTGATTATTTAATTAATTGTAAGGAGAGAGGGAATAATTGAATAATATTTAATTATTTTGTAGACAAATAGGCGATGAAATATTGATTAGACGTTGAATAATTAAAGTAATTAATTAAAACTACTTAATTATAAAATTAAAGGGAAATGATGATTTTGACTTTAGAATATAGTAGAAAGCCATAATTTATTTAATAATAAAGATTATTAAATAAATTAAAGAGGAATATTAGTAATGTCATTGCATTAGAGAAATAGGTAATTTTTAAGTGTCTACATTGTGCCCCTCTTTAATACAATATTTTTTAGGCGTTGTTTCAAAGAATAATTGATAAAAATTATGCCCTGGTATGCCCCAGCGGGAATAATGTGACAAAGAGGTACATGATGCCCCCTCGAGAGAGTGCACAAGAAACTTATGAATGATCTCTAGAAAAAATATTTAGATGGAATGATGCAAGAAAAGAATAATTAGTAAGAAGTGAAGAATGTTGGTAGGTTATGATGATTATTCGATCGATATTGGTCATAGTGATTGTTGATAAGAATCATATCTTCTTTCAAGAAGGACCCATCCTCTATAAGACTAGTGACAACATATGGTTTTAGGGAAGAGACGCCCTGTATAAGACTGATCAATAGAATGTTAGAATTAATTGATAGAAAGTTAAGAGGGGAGAGAATGAGGATGAATCCTTGATTGGAACCATTAGATTATAGTAAATAGAGAGCTTCCCGTTTTAATAACCACATTTGAGTTTCAATTGATATGAGCAATATCTTTTATCATCTAGCCACTTTTATTATAGCAAAATTGAATAACATCATACCTAGATATTAAAGATCTAGGCACTACTATCCTTTTGCATTCTAACAAGCACTTTGAACATACAAGGAATGTGGGCCGATAAATATAGTTTGGGCGTTAAGAGTCGAGGTATGTGCGGCATATCGCAACCAATTTATATATTGAAATCCCTACAATTAGATACTACATGTGGTTGTGAAGGCTCTTACGACAAACACCCAAAATGCTCTTTTGAGATTTCTCAGTCAACATCCCAGAGACAACTGACAAGAAAATATAAGTCATGAACCATCATGGAACCTCTAATTGCTTAGGTGGAAACATGGAGATGCATAGGAACATGACTTGTAAAAATAAATATATAATAAGACCAAATGGACTCAACAAGTAAGAAACCATACTAATTTATGTGTCTGTGTTTTTTTAGTTACGATATAGTTCAGAAGAAACTTGGAAATCTGTTTGCCAGTGGTGTAGGTCATTGGAATTGCTTCAACCCACTTTGTGAAGTAATCAGTGGTCATTATTATGTACTTATGACCATCAAAGGATAAGGGATGAATCTTGTCAATTAGGGCGAACCCCCATTGCAAAAAAGGCCACGGTTATGTGAGTGGTTGCAGCTCCTGAGAAGGTAAATGGATGAGGTTCCTGTGTAATTGAGAATTTTTGCATTTTTGTGCATATAGACTGAGACTTTCTGCATTTTTGTACATATAGGAAAGAATTTGTTTGAATTTTAGGCCAATAATACCCAATTCTTAAAAGCTTCTTAGCTAAGGTCAAGCCACTAGAATGAGCACCACAAATGCCCTCGTGTACTTCTAATATCATCATATCTGATTCTTCTGAGTTGAGACATTTGAGGAGCATTCCATCCAGACTACGATGGTAAAGTGTATTGGCTATGATAGTGTATTAGGAGGCTTGCTTTATCAAAAACTTGTTTTGGTTATGGGACAAGTCAATGGGGATTGTTTGGATAGTTAGATAGGTGTATATATCTTGGTACTAGGGAGAATTGGGACCAACAACTTTGCACACGACCTCAGACTTGGGCACTTCAAAGGAAGGGACCATGGGATGTTCAACCATGAATTCATAATGTGTCACATTTGGTGGCATGTCAAGAAAAGATCCTATAGTAGCCATAACATCTACTACTTTGTTCTTTATCCTTGGTAATTTCTCAAAATATATCATTTCAAAATGTTTCTTTATGTCTTTTTCCAAGGCTTTATAAGGAATGCTTTGTCATCCTTTGTGTCATAGATGCCATTGACTTGGTTGATAATCAGTTGAGAGTCTCTGAATACTTGTAACTGTTGGATCTTCCATTGGACAATTGTCTTGTGTCCTATGATCAGTGCTTCATATTCGGCTATATTGTTGGGGCAATCAAAGCTCAGCCTGTATGATCTCGATATGGAGTCTCCTCGGGGAGTGATAAATACTATGCTAGCACCTGATCCCTTTTGTGTGTGAGAGTCGTTGAAGTATAGTTTTCACTATTTTTTTCTCCTCCAAAGAATATATGCTCTCATCTGGGAACTCTATCAACATTGAATAACTATAAGGTAAGGGCACATCTTCCAATTGGTTGGAAATTACTTGTCCCTTAATTAATTTTCTATCCATGTAATCAATGTCGAACTCACTGATTATCATGACCCATTTGGTGAGGCACCCTATCAATGTAGCTTTACTTAATAGATATTTCAATGGATCAATATTTTCTATTAGGATCATCTTGTAGCTTAACATGTAATGTCTAAGTTTTTGCGAAACAAAAACTACAGCCAAGCATGCTCATTCAATTGCAGTGTAGTTTAGTTCATATGCCATAAGTGTTTGACTGATATAGTAGATGACTCTTTTCTTGCCTTCGACATCATTATGCGTCAATAATGCCCCCAATGGGTGCTCTATACCTGATATGTATAACAATAAGGGCTGATCTAGAATAGGTGCTACTAAGACTAGTGATGAGATCAGATAGTCCTTCAACAATTGAAATGTTGCTTGGAAATTTTTGGTCCATACAAATTTGACATCTTTGTGTAGAAAGTATTGGAACATATGGCATTTATCAGGTAGCTGTGAGATGAATCGTCTTACTGATTGTAGTCAGCCCTGTAGACTCCTCGGGTTCTTTATTATTGTTGGTGGAGGCATATTAATGATGGATTGAACCTTTTCAGGATCAATCTATATTCCTTTGTGGGAAACAATGAATCCTAATAAATTTCTTGATGTGACACCAAAGAGACTTTTCTTTGGATTTAACCTTACATTGTACTCCTGGAGTCTGTCAAAGACTGGCCCCAATACTGATAGATGTAGATTTCTCTCTAGGGATTTTTCCAGTATATCATTAATGTAGTCTTCCATGGTGATATGCATCATGTAATGTAAGATAGTTGTCATTTCTCTCTAATATGTTGCTCCAACATTTTTTAGACTGGAGGGAATGACACACCAATAGTAAGTAGCATAGGCACAAGTGAAATCCATTTTATGTTGATCTTCAGGTGCAATCTTTATTTGGTTATATCTAGAGAAACCATCCATGAGTGACAACATCTTATATCCTAAAGTGAGATCAACGATCATGTCTATGTTTGGAAATGAGAAATCATCTTTTGGGAAAGCCAAATTTAGATCTCCAAAGTTATTGAAAATTCTTATGGTTCCACATCAATTTTATATAGGTATGAGATTAGAGATCTAATCTGCATAGTCAATAGGTCTAACAAATATTGTGTCTAGTAGTTTCTTCAATTAAGCTTTGACTAATAGAGTAATCTTTGGATGTATTTTGAAAATCTTCTTTCTATATAGCTTTGCCCTCAGCTTCAGTGGCAGATGGTGTAGCACTAATTCTGGATCTAATCTAGGCATGTTAGAGTATGACCAAGCAAAGTTGATTTTCCTATCTTTAAATAACTAAATGAATTGTTCTCTTTCTTCTAGTTTTAATGACTCTGCCAGGTGGATCAGTCTATGTGTTTTTTCAGTGCCAATGTTGATTGTTGTTGTTTTCTTTACCTGTAATGGTGAATTTTCTTCTATAAGGGGAAGTATATCAATCTCTTCATCCTTGGTCACCTTAGTGAGGTTTTTACCCTCATATATGTCTTTTATTTTTACTATTTTTGAGCTAGAAGGTTCCTTTTGGTTTTCACCTAATAACCTTATATTTTCTCTTTCAATTTTACGACTAGAAGATTGATATAGCTCCCCAAAGTATATTGTTTTGTCCAATTTAATGTTTAAACCTACCTTATGGTCACCCATAGGTATTCCTTGTATTAGTATAAAGTATTCAACAATAATTTCATCATTCTAAAAAATATTTATGGTTGGTGGATTTTGTTGTTCCCAATCTATCAGGTCAGAGAAAACCAAAGCTATGTTATCTTCGATTTGGAAGGATGAAATTAGGAGTTTGGTAAAGGTATAGACATATGAATCAGATAATGACTCACGAGCTTCAGAGGAAAATGAAGATGAAGGTTCAGATCAGGCCTAAAAATCTTCAATCCATACTCAATGATTTGTGGGCCTATCTTGTAAAGATAGTCAGGAAATGACAGTGTTAAGGTGTATGGTGTTGCTGGTATGTGGGGAATCCTGCTCATAGTTATGAGAGTTTGTGTCAGAATGGAGTTCCTCAAATGTCTCAACTTTTTTACTAACACAAGCGTTAATATCAAATGGTAACAAGATATTCAAAACGCCTTATGTCAATGGTCTATAACCTAAGCTGTAATGCTTTATGTTTTGGGTTGGTGCAATTGTCTCCATGATTCCTTGTTCCTTCTTTCCTAATCTAGAGCATTTATTATACCCTTATTTTTGGACAATGGTATACCCCCATCCATATTCATGTACTGGAATTTTGACCTCAGGGGGTTCTTGATCTGTATAAAACCATGAAGATAAGTTCTCTTCAATGAATTATTTGTGAATGCCTCCCCATCTTATAAACACTATTGGTGGATAAACAAGTGTTAACTTTTTCTTCCTCTGGAGAGGGTGTTTAGGCTTTCCATATGTACGAGCTGAGATTGGTAGTTTTCCCACACAAAATAAGTCTGCATAGGAGTATTCTCCACATCTATTTTATTTGACTTAAATTTTGAGATCTGATGTAGGTAGTTCAGTTGATTTTTCTAGGTCTATACAGTCTATGTGTTGAGATGAAGAGGCTATAGATGCCTCCTGATTGTTAGGTACTTGATTGGAATTAGGTTCTCTCAGATCTATACAGTATAGAAAAGGATCTCTATCACCAGGCATTGTGATTTCAACTCCATCATGAGTAAATTTAAAACATTGATGATAAGTAGACGGTACCGCTTGCATGGAATGGATCCATAGTCGTCCCAATAAGATGTTGTAACCAAGCTCTAGGTCTAGGAATTGGAAGACAGTGTCTTGTGTTGCTAGACCCAGTTTGATTGGAAGACTACTGACACCTCAAGAAGGTCTTTCTTCATCATATATGCTTTGATTATGATCTTCTTGGTAACATTTACACAACTATCAGAGTAGCCCAATGCTCTTACCAATTTTAGGGTACAAATGTTTAGACCCGCTCTACCATCTATCAAGACTCATATGATTTTATGGAGGTGGATAAATAATTACAGATGCAAAGGATCATTATGAGATGGTTTATGGATAGGAATATCTTTCTCGGTGAAGAAAACATGATGTTGCATGGACATATTTCCTACCATGGCTTGAAATTCATTGACATATATATCTTTCAAAAACAAGGCTTGCTATAGGGTTGTATCTAATGCTTCTTTGTGATTGGACGATATGAAAATTAGTTCATAGATGGAGATTGGTGTTGAGGTCTTCTTCAGATGATCTAATAAGTTATATTGACCTAATGGTGGGGTAGATTATTTATTTGGTATAATGGCCTTTGGCAGGGCTCCTTGCACTATGAATTTGGAATGACGAGTAGTAACAACACAACTACTCTTTGGACCTTAGATGGTGATGGTGTTTATGGTCAAATTAGGATTAGGTCTGGAGTAGGTTAAGTTTTCTTTATTTTCATGTGCAAAACTAGAGGCCTTACCTTTTCCATGATCCATCGGTGGCTTTGTGAAGATTTTGTGATCTTGATCGGTGGTGCATTTGTTTGTATAAACTTCTATCTCACCGGGATTGACGAAATCCTAGATAATATGCTTCAGTTGCATGAAATTGGTTGTCTTGTGTCCCTTAGTTCTATGGTAATCATAGTAAGTGCAATCATTCCACCATGTAGGTTTAAAAGTACCCTCATAATGTCTAATTTTAGGTAGAGTGACTAAATGAAATTGTAGTAATTTCTCAAGAGGTTTTACAAGAGGCGTAAAGTCTCAAGGAGGACTGATGTGCTTTCTTGTAGGACTTTTTTGGTAGGTCTAGTTAAATTCTTGTTTTTTCATGTTAGTGTTGTTAACCCTTTGGGTAGTTTGTAATGATTCAGTTTGTTGAGCAGGTGTTGTTGGTGCTTGTATGCGCATGACTAGTTGGACCATCTTAGCATCAACAATGCCATCATTTGTCACATTTTAGTTTTAGAGCAGTAATTGGATTTGTCATAAGGTGTTGAGTTACTCATCTCTTTCTTAATGGCTCCCTTTAGGGTGAGGGATCTTTATGCTTTTATTCCTTGTTCGACTAGCTCTTCAAAGGTCGCAATTCACTTGGAGTTTAATTCACACATCATGTCCAATTGATAAAATTTTATGAGCATATGGATCTTCTCTTTTAGAGGTACGTGGAAAGACGGATTTGAGGAAACATTTCTCCATCTTTGTAAGAATGAGGCAAATTTATCACCACTCTTTTTCTTAGTAGTGTAGAGATCCATTAATGTTACTTCCATGATAATGTTGTGTGAATAGTTTGATATGACTTTCTCAGCTAGTTCGTTCCAAGATCGTGTCCTAGTAGGAAGTCTGGAAAACCACTCCATGGATGACCCACTGAGACTATGTGGGACAGTCTCATTAGGTAAGCATCATCGTAGGCCAATTCTATGCAAGTCATGAAGAATTTTTGTATATGGTCCCGAGGATCGCCAATTCCTTGTATTTGTCAAACTCTAGCATCTCAAAATTGTGTAGAAAATGTGGCATGTGTAATGTCCTATAAAATGGGTAAGGACTAATATCAACAATAGTGTAAGACCTCTTGGGAGTGCTTGTTTGAAAGTTAATGAATTTTTGTTGGAGAGGTTGGAGCTGTCGAGCAAAGGGTTCAATGGGCGTTGGTATAGATGGCACCATGCTAGGATCAAAGAAAGTTGTCCCACTATTATAAGATGGTTCTTGGTTATATGAGGGATCATAACCCATGTTAGTGTATATTTATAACACATGTGATGGGATGAAATGAGGTGGTGGAGTATACTATGGTTGCACCATATGCAGAAGATACTGAGGTTGTGGAATGTGTTGAGGAGATTGGATGTATGGAGGTTGATGTTGATGTTGAGATGGTGGGATATATAGAGGTTGTTGTTAGGGTGGGGGAATATATGAAGGTTGTTTCTAAGGTGGTGGAATGTGTGAAGATTTTTGTTGATGTGGTGGGATGTGTGAAATTTGTTGTTGAGGTGGTGGAATATATGAAGGCTTCTGTTGAGGTGGGGGGATGAATGATGGCTGGTGCTGAGGTGGGGATGAATGAAATTTGTTGCTGAGGTGGTTGGATTTATGAAGGTTTCTACTAAGGTGGTGGGATGTATGAAGGTTTTTGCTGAGGTGGTGGGATGTATGAAGGTTTTTGCTGAGGTGGTGTTGTAGGGTTGGAAGTGCTAGGCCTAGTTACTCCTCGATGTTTCAAAAAGTTAGCCAAAATCCCTGAGTAGTTGGGATTGGTGGGAGGTTGTTGTGGAGGTGCTCCTTGATTGACTCGGGGGTTTCTTGAATCGAAAGGAACACCTATAGAGAGACTGTTGATGGATTGTTGTTGGGATGTCCCTTGAGTGATTTGGGGAACTCCTGTCAAAAAGTTGTTGAGATTGTGTCTAGGTGGATCCATATTAGATGTACCCGCTAGATGGGCTGAGGTCATTATGGAGGGTGTTGTTGTGATGCAAGGTGTGCTAGATATGGGTGGAAAAGTGGAAAGAGAGGACTTTTTTACTAGATACCTAGTGTGGTGGAAGATGTGGTCACTGTTGATTAACTGATGAATATTTGATGGAGATGATGAAGACTGAGTGATACCAAGTATCATGATTGTAGAAATGGTTAGATCATTCATTGTTTTGTCATTGATGTCAAGTAATTGATTAATTGATTTTTATTGTGTTACCATATCTTAAGAGGAGAAGTTAAATGGGTGACAAATACAGATCAGACAATGATGATACACTTTTTTCTACTATATATTTGATGTTATCAAATCGGTACATTTGTTTGATCAAGTTGGGAATTGCAATGAATTAAGTTATGAATGAAAGAGATACTTTACCGAGCTAGACTGGGTCAGTTAGTAGAATGTTATGTGAGTCGGTTACAGTTACCAAACACCGAGCACCGAAGATGAGTTAGATACCAAGCAGTGAAGAAGTCAATTACCGAGTTGCGAAGCAAGTTTTATCGAGTACAATATATTGATATTAAATGATGATGAAATAAAATTTAATGCGAAGCAATGATGATTTGGATGAGGAAATGAATTAAATGACGTTTGTTACAAGATATACAAAAGGGAAAATTCAATGAGAAGATCTAAGGAAAAGATCAAGCGGTTAAAAAGAAACATGGAAGTTCCAAGAAAAGTTACAAGTTCTGAGGTAAAAGTGATATGGTTTACCGAGTAGAGAAATATGAAGAAAATGATCGAACAGTTGAGCACAAAGAAAGGAAAATAAAATTAAGGAGATTAAGAGGCAAAAGTATTTCTATATAAGGAATGACAATTACACAGAGTGTAAGGATACTGGCGACTTAAACAGAGAAGGAAAGAAGTTGAAGAACAACATTTACCAAGCAGAACAGAGAAAGACAGATTGAATAATCTACAGTCTGAGAAAGAGATCAATGGAGTATGAGATGCCAGTATTCAATTGAGCATAAAGGATTTGATTCAAGCACAATGAGTTGCTAATTTTTACAGATCAAAATTTAATGTTGCTTATTAATATTTGTAACAATGAAATTTCTTAACCGAGTGGATTTAAATGTCCTATTTGTAGAACCTAGACGTAGATGACATTCCAAAAGAGTGTTTGAAGACCTCTAACAAGGCCAATCCTAACAAGGTGAAGATCTTAATAGATTTGAGGTAAATCCCCTAACGGGGTCACATTTAGCAAATGTGTTTGTGTTCTTTAACAAAATAAGTTCTTAATCGAGCGTACTTTGAAAGGGTACATTTTTATTGTGGATTACAATTTCCATAGAGGTTTTCACAAATCGGGTTTCCTCGTTAAATCTGGTGTGAACCAAGTTAAATCATGTGTCAATGAGGTACATTAGATGTTGCTAAGTTTGAATGATTGATTGTTGCTTATGTTATTTGGTGAATTGGTTATTTACTGTATTTAATATTTACCGAGTGAATCAGTAAGTTTAGTTTTAAGAGTTTAAGTTTGATTTGTCTAATTCATCCCCCCCTCTCAGTGGGACCAACAATTGGTATCAAAGCTTTGTTACTATGAAGTGATAAGTTTAAAGGACTTGAGTTAAGATCTAAAGATGTATAAGAGGGAAGCACCAAAGCTGAATAGGGATCATTTCTCTACATGGAAAAGTAGAATGAGGTTGCATGTGTCTAGACTAGGAGAATATGTACTTTACTATCTTGAGAATGAATATGTAGCACCGATTACTGCACCTTTGACTATCAGTGAGAAAAGACAGAAACATGAACACATAGAATTTATGATTGAGATTGCTTCTACACTTACTGATCAGGAATATGATGAGCTTGATGGTTCACAGATGTGGGATAAGATTGTTTCTACCTATGGTGGATATCAACATGTTCAGAAGGATAATTCAGAAATCTTGAGAGGACAATTTGACTCTATGAGGATGAAGGAAGGAGAGAACATATTTCAGTACAGTACAAGACTTAAGGAGACTGTTAATTCTATCAGAAGAGTTGGTGGTATCATAATAGAGGATGATGTTACAAGAAAAATGTTGAGAAATCTGCTACCGAGATATGCTATTAGTGTATATGTTATACAAGATCTTAGATCTATACCCCAGATGAATGTTTCATTGCAAGATGCTACTATTGGTAAGTTAACTGCATTTGAGCTAAATGATTTTGACAATAGTGTGCCTGCTACTTCTAAGATTGAATTTGCATTTAAGTCTACTTTAAAGATTGGAAAGGCTTGGGAAGTTACTGCTAGAGATGGTTATTTGAGCAGTGCTAGTGAAAAATTCTATAGTTGCACTGAAGGACTTGAAGAGCTACTGAATGCAATGACAATGAAAGATAATTTGAAGCTTTGTTGGATAGAAGACTACAAAGAGGCAAAAGAAAATATCGAGGTAAGTTACCCTTGAAATATTTTAATTGTGATAAAATTGGTCACTTTGCATCTAACTATCTAGAGAATGATAATGAGGAAAATAAAGATAAGGAAATGAGAGAAAACTGATTCAGGAGATACAGAGACTACAAAAACAAAGGTAAGAAATCTTGTTATATTTCTAATGAAGGACTAAGTGAGATTCTCTTGAGAGTAATGAGAAAAAAGAAGTTGTTTATGTTGCTATCAAAGACGATTTTGATGAAGAAGAACCTAGAGCCCTAATATCACAAGTAATTAAGAATGAAACACGGATTATAGATAGTGGTTGTTCACATCACATGCCTGGTGACACACTTAAGTTTATTTCCTTGGAAAAGCATGATGGAGGTTATGTTAGATTTGGTAATGATGCTCCATATCTTGTGAAAGGAAAATGATCTATAATTATACTGAATAACACAAGAGGTGATGATGTCTATTGGGTTGAAGGATTAAAGTATAATCTGTTGAGTGTTGCACAGATAAACAATACAGGCCATCGAATGGAATTTCAATATGGAAGAGTGAAAGTATATGATGAAAGGAGCAATCTGATTACTACTGGAAAACAATCTAAAGGTAATCTATTTTATCTTGATACTTCTATGAAGAGTTTCCTATTTGATAAAGTTGAATATGTTTGGTTATGGCACAAAAGGCTTTTGTCATGTTAATTTTGACAACTTAATCAAAGTGAGTAAGAAGAATAGAGTAAGAGGACTACCGAGACTTGAAAACTAGAGAATGCTATGTGTAGAGAATGTTAGAAGGGTAAGATGACTAAATCTAGTTTTGAAAGCGAGACTTATGTTACACAAGGAATTTTGGATTTAGTTCATACCAATTTATGTGGACCAATGAGAACTCAAAGCTATTATGGAGACATATATTTTATTTTATTTGTGGATGATTATTCTAGAATGATATTTGTAATATTCTTATAAGAAAAATCTGATGCATTTCAAATGTTTAAGTGGTATAAGGCCCGAGTTGAAAAAGAAACTAGAAGACGGTTGAAATGAATGAGATTCGATAGAGGAGGTGAGTTTACTTCTGATGAGTTTACATTGTTTTGTAATGAGAATGGAATCAAGAGACAATTGTTAGCACCGAGGACACCATAATAGAATGGGATTGCTGAGAGAAGAAATAGATGTATTGTTGATTGTGCTGGGACATTGATGATTGAAAAAGGAGTTTCACAGAACTTCTGGAGGGAACCTATGAGTACTGTTGTTTATACATTGAACTGAGTATAAATGAAGAAAGGTACCAACAAGACACCTTATAAAATCTGGTATGATCACAAACCTGATTTTAGTTAATTAAAATCTTTGGGAGAAAATGCTATATTCTGAAAGATTCTACAGAAGGAAAGTTTGATTCAAAAGGAGATGAAGGGATATTCTTAGGATATTCTACAAAGAGTAAAGCTTACAAATGTTTGAACAAGGTTACTAACAATATGGTGGAAAGTGAAAATGTGAGAATTGATGAATTTGTAGAAAGGAATGATGAAGACAGTAAGAAGGAACTTGATGATTATGAGAATTTTGTATATGTACAACATGATGCCCCTAAAACTTTACCGAGAGCACCTACCGAGGAGAAAGATGAACAAGGAGTTCCACAACTGAATGTTGATATTGAAGAATCGAGAGATATCGAGCCTAGTTTGGAAAAGTATGTGAGAAGGCATCATTCCCCAAGCAAGATTATTGGAAATAAGGAAGCTAGAGTGATGATCAAAAGCAAGGCCAAAGACAATACATGTTTGATATCTTCATTTGAGCCAAAGAAATTTAAGGAAGCACTAGATAATGAAGATTGGATGAAAGCAATGAAAGAAGAGTATGATCAAATTGAGAAGAACAAAACATGAAATTTAGTACCCAGGCATAAAGACAAAAATATTATTGGTACTAAATGGATTTTCAGAAACAAACTGAATAAGCATAGAGAAGTTATCAGAAATAAAGTTAGATTGGTTTGCAAAGGTTATGCACAAGAAGAAGGAATTGATTATGGAGAGAATTTTGCACCTATTGCTAGACTGGAAGGAGTTAGAATACTTCTAGCATATGTTGCTTATAAAGGATTCAAATTATATTAGATGGACATTAAGTTTGCATTTCTTAATGGGATACTCGAGGAAGAAGTATACATTGAGAAACTTGAAGGATTCATTGAGAACACAAACAAGAACAAGGTATGTAAGTTACATAAAGCTTTATATGGATTGAAACAAGCACCCTGAGCATGGTATCAGAGACTACACTCTTATCTAATCAAAATAGGATTTCAAAGAACAAGTGATAATAGTAATGTTTACTTGAAATGTGACAGTGATAATAAAGTTTTGATTGCTGAAATTTTTGTTGATGATATTATTTTTGGAGGCAATGACACTTTATGTAAAGGATTTTCTGATGAAATAAGAAAAGAGTTTGAGATGTCAATGATCTAAGAGATTAGGTTCTTTCTAGGTCTATAGATACAACAAGTTAATGGAGGAATCTATATTACACAAGTCAAGTATATCAAAGAGATTCTTAAAAAAAATTGTATGGAAATTTCCAAACCTATTGGAACACCAATGGTTACTGGATGTAAATTATCTAAAGAGGATGAAACACAAGAGGTGGCTAATACTCTTTACCGATTCATGATTGGTAAATTGTAGTATGTTGTTCAAAGAAGACCTGATATAACACATGTTGTTGGAATCGTAGGAAGATTTTCTTCTAATATGAAGGAAACAAATATGTCTGCAGTAAAAAGGATTTTGAGATACCGTAAAGGCACAAAAGAGTTTGGTTTACTATACAAGAAATGTGGTACTTTTGATCTGCAAGTATACACTGATGTAGACTGGGTTGGAAATATTGATGACAAAAAAATTACTAGTAGAGGCACATTATTTCTATGTGAAAGATTGGTTACATGGTTGAGCAAGAAACAAAGTTGTATTTCACAATCTACTGTCGAGGCTGAATGTGTTGTTGCCGCTATGAATTGTGCAAACATAGTATGGATTAAGAAATTACTTGAAGGTATGCAAGAAGAGATCACATATATGGTTACTATTTTTGTGATAATACAAGTGTTATTAACATATCAAAGAACCTGGTTATGCATTCAAAGACCAAGCACATTTCTATAAAGTATCACTACTTGAGAGAACACGTTCAAGAGAAGAATGTGAAATTGGAATATGTGAATTCGAAGGAACAATTGGTTGATATATTTACAAAGCCACTACCTAAAGATGCTTTTGAGTATATAAGAGGTAAATTAGGGGTTATTCCCCTATCCAATGTTGACTAAGGAGTATAAGGCATGTTGCATCAATTATATATTTCATTAGAATATCTATTTCCGAATTGATGTTCGTATGACACACTTTAGGTGATTCCTAAAGTTTTGACAATATTTTTGCATGTAATGTTTTATGAGTACATGTTAGGTATAATCCACTATTGGAACAAGTTTTCAGGAGTATGACTTTTTGGCATTGTTGTCAAAGAGGGAGAATAATGAACTGATGACATTTATCTACAGAGAGATATTGAGAGAGAAGGATGAATTTCTAATATTTACTCATGAAGGAGATTCAAAATGTATGTTACAGAAACATAAAATATAGCCAAGAGGGAGATTCAGATCAGAAATACCAAAGTGGAAACAAATATATCAACTCAAAGGGAGTACATTTATGTATTGAGAGTTGCCATCATCAATTACTATAACAATGTTATAGTGGTCATCATCAATGCCAAAGAGGGAGATTGTTGATTAATTGATGAATATCTAATGGATATGATGAAGACCGAGTGATACCAAGTATCATGATTGTAGAAATAGTTAGATCAAAATTTTTTTCATTGATGTCAAGCAATCGATTATTCATTTTTATTGTGTTACCATATCTTAAGAGGAGAAATTAAATGAGTGACAAATATAGATCAGACAATGATGATACAATTATTTTTCTACTATAAATTTGATGTTATGAAATCGATACATTTGTTTGATTAAGTCAGGAACTACAATGAATTAAGTTATGATTGAAAGAGATAATTTACCGAGCTAGACTGATTCAGTCGGTAGAATGTTATGTGAGTCGGTTATAGTTACCGAACATCGAAGATGAGTTAGACATCAAGCAATGAAGAAGTCAGTTACCGAGTTGCAAAGAAAGTTTTACCGAGTATAGTATACTGATATTAAATGATGATGAAATAAAATTTAATGCGAAGCGATGATGAGTTGGATGAGGAAATGAATTAAATGAAGTTTTTTACAATATATACAAAAGGGAAAATTCAATGAGAAGATCTAAAGTGAAGATCAAGTGGTTAAACAAAAACATGAAAGTTCCAAGAAAAGTTACAAGTTTTGAGGTAAAAGTGTTATGGTTTACCGAGTTGAGAAATATGAAGAAGATGATCGAATGGTTGAGCACAAAGGAAGGAAAATAAAATTAAGGAGATTAAGAGGCAAAAGTGTGTCTATATAAGGAATGAGAATTATATAGAGTGTAAGGCTGCTGGCGACTTAAACACAGAAGGAAAGAAGCTAAAAAACAATATTTACCGAGTAGAACAAAGAAAGACAGATTGAAGAATCTTCAGTTTGAGAAAGAGATCAATGGAGTATGATATGCCAATATTCAATTGAGCATAAAGAATCTGATCCAAGCACAGTGAGTTGCTAATTTTTACAGATCAAAGTTTACTGTTGCTTATTAATATTTGTAACAGAGAAATCTCTTAACCGAGTGGATTTAATCATCCTACTTGTAAAACCTAAACTTAGGTGACATTCCAAAAGAGTGTTTGAAGACCTCTAATAAGGCCACTCCTAATAGGGTGAAGATCTTAACAGATCTGAGGTAAATCCCCTTGTAGACACCTAAATCTGATTAACCTAATTCAACCATATTTAGTGCCTTTTGGGACATTTCAGCTAAGTAATTAAGCATTACCTAATTGACCTATGTCATCCACTAGCCCTAATTAATTCAATTAATTGGCTATAGTCCTGATTAATTATCAAAATTAACCAATAGCTTGGTAATTAATTAAAACCATATTCCCCTATTATTGAATGAATATGTTATTTATGTAGTTCAATTCATTAATATTCCCTTTAACCCCTAACCTAACCTATCTCAACCACCTAAATCAGGGTTCAAACTAATACCAACCTCTTCACCCCATGCTAATCTTAATCCTAATCCTATCCTAAACTCTCCCTAATGATGTCACATTCCTAATCCTTGGATTAGGAATTTAATCTCTTCCCCAAAGTCAACTTTCTCAAGCTCTATCCTATCCCCTCACCCATGCCTCATTAATATTTCTTACACTCCTCATTAAGGCTCTTACACCCTCATTAATAACCTTATCTCCTAAAGTCTCCCCTCATCTCCTTGGATCACTTCGCTAAATGGTCACATTCCTCCCTATTTTCAACCCAATCATATTGTGACACTTGTCATCATATGATGCACTTGAAGAAGCAAAATCTATGTGCTCTCTTCTAGGTGCATCTGGACCTCTCCTTAGGATTGCATCCTGACCCTTGATTCCTCACCCATTTTCTATAAAAGAAACCTCATTCCTTCACAATTTCATCCACTTTTCATGCATTGTTATAATGCTAGTTTTGAGAGCAAATCAAAAATCCAATTCCAAAGCCGAGTTATAATGTCAGTTTGAAGAACCGCTCTTGAAGCTTGAAGCATATCAAATCTGGAGCACACATCCATAAGCATGGAAAAATCAAAAGATCAAAAGGGAGCTTGGATTCTATTTTAGGGAGATTTGCACTCCTTATGCTTTTATTGTTTTTAGGCTTTCTTTTCAGTCCAATCATGTATGTAGTTTAGATTATTAGTTGTAGAGTGTTTTTAATTCATTATTATGCTCCTTTACACCTAATTTTCATAGCTTACACCCCTAACAAGGTCACATTTAGCAAATGTGTTTGTAATATTTAACAGGATAAGTTACAAACCAAGTGTACTTCGGAAGGGTACATTTTTATTGTGAGTTACAATTCCCACATAGGTTTTTCCCAAATTGGGTTTCCTCGTTAAATCTGGTGTCAACTGAGTTAAATCATGTGTCAATGAGTTATATGTGATGTTGATACATTTGAATTATTGATTGTTGCTTATATTATTTAGTGAATTGGTTATTTATTGTATTCAGTATTTACCGAGTTAATCAGTAAGTTCAATTTTAAGAGTTTAAGTTTGATTTGTCTGATTCACCCCCTCTTAGTGGGACCAATAGTCACTTGGGAGGCACTTTGTGTGGGGTTTCTAGAAGGTAAAATGGAGCTGATTAGAAGTGGTGTTGTGGAGGTAAGCGAAGATAATGACATGGGGGTGGCTTCTACTATGGTGGAGGTATCGTATATAATGGGTAGGTTGGCACCATTCTATGCAAGCATTTTGAAGTACACATCTAGGTCAGTTTCCAATAGTGATCCCACAATAGCCATTACTGTAGGAGTTTCTAGGGTGTCATTAACTTCTTCACTGTTATTTCATTTAACCCTAATATTTTCAAATGAGAATTCATCTTCTAGTGGAGGGATAGGGGGTAAATGTGGGATATCAACGTGTATTTTCTTATGATGTTGAATAGTCTCTGGATTGTTGAAATTAATTTGTTGGGTCTTCTTAATAAGAACATCAGTTTCACTTTTTGGGATCATGCATGGGTTCTTTGTTGGGATTCATTGTTCCTTTGTTCTTTTGTGATCTCATGAACGGAATATGCAGAGGAGAAATGAAACCTAATTTTTTGGATTTTCTAGTAATAAGATGTTGAGGCAATCTAGGAATGAATGACTAGGATGCTGCCTAAAATGCAGGTAATGTGACCTAAAAGAGAATCTACAAAATGCCAAGGTGAACTCTCTGAGGAAATACTTGAATGATTATGTGGACAATCTTGAATTCAAAAAGGTAGGATAAAGATGAATGATATTGGCAATGATGCATGTCTAAGACAAGTGTTAACCAGAATGATAGGTTCCTAAGACAAGGCAAGATGATGGTGACTACATTTTTACGAAGCCAAGATAATACAAAAGACAACTACTGGAATGTCCTAAGGAAATGCACCCTCTAATCTGCAAAAGACTCTGAAAGGTGGAAAAAATAACCTCTAGGAAATGCAAGTTGTGTTTGGGATTTTGAATTTTCTGGATTATAATGATGACTATGCAAAAAGGGAATGACTATGTAAGATTCTATGCTAGGAATGATGCTAAAAATGTTGGATAAATATGAAAGGGTGTGTCGATCACCAATTTTCACAATAAGAGACAAGTGGAGTGTTTTGGGATCTATGTTGTTAGATCTTCTTGGTTCTCTAATAGGATATTGATAGGAAAATGTTGTAGGACTGATGTTTGAGATGTGACAAATCCAATAATCACAAAAATTAGTGTAGCTACATGACTGACTCAATAAAAAAGGAAATGATCAGTGTATGTTCAACAAATTTTCCAAGCTGCAAGGTTTATACACGGTCAAAATAGAAACAGTCAGATTAATCTATGGTCAAACGACTTCAAGATGTAATGTTATAGGCCCAATGCTTTTGATGTTCATCAAATCACACAATAATTGTCATGCTACTAGGACACAAATATCCATGACATAGGTGCTCGTGTTTTTACCTTTCCCAGGTATTGTTTTTGTGCTAATGAAGATATCTTTCATCAACACAATACCCTATAAGACATATGTTGGGAATCTTGGGGGGGGGATTCTGCAACCCCTTGCACTATAATAAGACACTTGATTTGGAGGTAAATTGGGTGGGTCACTAATTAACCAGGTTGTAGTAAGGTCTGTGGTGTCTATCCAATCGGTTTGTACGCATGTGACTCACTTAAGAGCCTAGTTGGCCATGTTGGATACTTAGGAATATTCACCCAATCCAGACGGTCATCAACACACCTCACCCAAGCTTGGATAGATATAAGACATTAAGGGATTTGGCCCACATCTTGTTTATATACTGATTAGAAGGATTATCAGTTTGAGGTCATCTTCTGAAGAAGAAGCACTTTCCCTAGACAAGCCTCTCTAAGAACTTTAAAAAGGTTTTTATTCTAACAAATTGTGCAAGCGCACCAAAGAGTCAAAATGCATGGTTAATCACACTAAGCACCGAAAGATCAAATGTGAACTGAGGTATCATCCATACAAGCAAACGAGTTCAATTTTAATCCCAACCCAAATGATATTTGTTTGTTCAATTTTAAGTGCACCAATTTCAAAAGTTCTTTTCCTTGTTCATTTGTTAACCACACGTCAATTTTATGCACCAATTTGAAAGATGAGATTGTGATGTTTGAGCATACACTTTTATTTTTAAGCACCAAAAGGCAAATGAATTAATTTTAGATTTAGCAAAATTTAAGTTGCTTCCACGCCACAAGCTATCAAGAAATTGTTAGTACCAAAAAATCCTAGCAATTTAGATTTGATAATCCACAAGCATGCTAGTATTGATATAATGACAATTGAACTTCTTATCAAATTCTCTTACCTTGTCCAGATATGTCTTTATAAGACCTTCATAACCGATCTCTACCTCTAGTGCATCAATTCTTAATCTGCGCGTGTGTCATTTGTTCTCTTTTTAAGCTCTTGCTCTCTTTTTCGTTGCTCAACGGACTTTTGAATTTTAACTTTTTGTGCTTTTGTGGCCCACTACATTTTTTCATTACATCAAGTGCATATTTTCACACAATGAAAATGTGTCTTTTTACAATAGAGAATGATATTTTAAACAAAAGGGAAGCAAATGTCATTTTTAGTTTTGAAACAATATTTTTGATAAAATGATTATCACCTGCACCTACATACAAAACGAAAAGTTTTCAAAGATTTTTTTAATGAAAATCTTTCTCATAAAAATTAAGATCACAGAGAATAAGTCCCTATAGAATTTCAAGACCTTTTCAAAAATCGACAAAAAAATCAGAAATTTGGACTGTAGCTTTATTATGGCGAAAAACACTTGAAAAAATCATTTCATATCATAATTCCTTAATTTGTGCCCTAGGCACATATTTTATCACAACCGACCAATTTTAAAAGATCTATTTTTTTAGCAAATATTTTTCATCAAAATTAAATTCACAGAGAATAAACCCCTTGTAGAATTTCAAGACCTTTCCAAAAATGTAATCTTTTCAAAAAGAAATGTTGATTTGTGCCCATAAATAAATTTTTAATGAAATATCATAAAAAAATTATAAAAATAAATTTAAAAAATCAGAATTTTGGATTGTAGCCTCCTTAGATTAGCAAAAACCCGCAAAACACAATTTAGAAAAAAAATTCCAAGGGGTTTGAAAGATATGACCAAATTTCATGTCGGGTTCACCATTTGTAATTGGGTATAATAGAATCTGTAAAAACCTGTAATAACATAGAAAATCTCAACCACAAAGAGATTGTTAGAGCAATTAGTATTCCGAATATCAAAAGAGAAAATAAAACAAGAGAATTGAATACATAAATATTGAAATCAAATAACATAATAACATATGCAAACCCATAATTCCTCCTTTGTTGTTCTCCTTCTTTATGCAATGTGGGCTCTCAGAAATGAGTGCTCGATTGTATGCCATCATAAGAATTCAAAGCAATTTTGGTTACCAAAACTAAAGGTTTGGCTCTCTATTTATAATATTTTTAGGATTCCAACCAAGATTACATTATTGAAGGACTGATTGACTCTGATTGAGGAGTTGAACTCAAAGTGAGTAGGAGTTTGACTCTGCTTGACTGTCATGATTGGGGGATTGACTAAATGAGGTGGAGGAGCTAAAACTCAAGTGAGTGAGAGTTCAACTCTAATTGAATTCCCTGATTAAGGGGAATGACTAAAGAGGTGGAAGAGCCAACTCAAGTGAGTGAGCATTCAACTCTAATTGACTTCCCTGATTAAGGGGATTGACTAAAGAGGTGGAATATGAGACTGAGTTAGGAGAGAGATTCATGGAGTGAAGGGTTGTGATTGAAAAGCTAACTCAAAGTGAGTGTGAGTTAGGATTTGGGAGGATATTTATGATTTAAATAAATAATAAATTATTTATTTGCACATGTGAGGATATTTTATAAATAAATAATTACTTATTTATTAATGAGAGGAATTATTAGTTTAATTAAATAAATATAATTTATTTAATCATGACAGAGGAATTATTAGTTTAATTAAATAAACATAATTTATTTAATTATGAGAGAGGAATAATTAATTTAATTAAATAAATATCATTTATTTAATCGCAAGATAGAATTTGATTTAATTATTACATAAATATAATAATTAGTGAAGGAGGAAAATTAATTAAATTTGATTTTTTTAATTAATTTTAAGGAGACAAGGAATAATTAAATAATGTTTAATTAGTTAATTATTTTGTAGATGAATAGGTGATGAAATATTGATTAGACGTTGAATAATTAAAGTAATTACTTAAAACTACTTAATTATAAAATTAAAGGGAAATGATGATTTTGACTTTAGAATATGGTAGAAAGACACAATTTATTAAATAATAAAGATTATTAAATAAATTAAAGAGGAATATTAGTAATGTCATTGTGTTAGAGCAATAGACCATTTTAAAGTGATTACAATTACATGGTCTACCAAAAAGCATAGTTTTAGATCGAGACACTAAGTTTGTTGGGTACTTTTGGAGGACATTGTGGAAGAAGCTAAAAACAAATTTGAAGTTCAGCTCAACACACCATCCACAGATTGATGGACAGACATAAGTGGTAAATAGGAGTTTGGTTGAGATGCTTAGTAGGAGATAAACTGAAAGGATGGGATTTGATTTTACCACAAGCAGAATTTGCATACAATAATCCTATCAATAGGAGCTCTGGTAAATCACCATTCCAAATTGTATACGGAAGTAGTCCTAGAAATGCTTCAGAATTAAGAAAGTTGGACAATGGAGAAAAGACTAATGCTGAAGCTGAACAATTTTCAGAACACTTGAAGAATTTACATGAAGAGGTGAGGAAGCATATTAATATAATGAATATTCAGTACAAGGGTAAGTCATATTAGAAAAGGAGACAAGGAATTTTAGATTGGAGATGAGGTTATGGTTCATTTGAGAAAGGAAAGATTTATAGTTGGAACATACAATAAGTTGAAGATGAAGAAATTTGGACCATGCAAAGTCCTGCAAAAGCATGATTTAAGAAATGCTTATGAAGTAGAGTTTCCAGTGAACTCAATATTTCACCTGTATTTAATATTTCAGATTTGACAAAGTATTGAGTAGGTAGTATGGAAGATGAAATAGCAGAAGCACAGTGAAATATTCCAACACCCATTTTAACTATAGAAGAGATAAAGGATATCCTGGATAGTCATGTGGGTGGAAGCGTAAGAAATAGGAAATATGAAGAGTACTTGGTCAAATGGAAGGGATGAATTGTTTAAGATTCATCATGACTTTCAAAGTATGAGGTCGATCACCTTAGTTTTCCTTTAAACACATGAGATGTGCAAAGTCACTTCTCAAATTACCCAGGTGTTTGATGCAGGAGCATCCGGGGTATAAGAGCAATCTTGCATCACCCAAAAATATTATCTAGTTTTCAATAAGGGCTAACTTTAGACAAGGTTACTATATTTGGAAAGTTTACTATTTTTAGTAAGTGATTCGTATGAGCACATATTGTTCCAATTTATTTCCTGGAGGTTCATTTTGGATATATAAGCAAGTCAGTAAATTTTCATGGCAAGATCAAGTCCGGTTTTGAAGATATTGCATTTTCTGTTTTGGCGGGCTGATAAAAAAACTTTGAGCTCAGTTTTGTAGTCCTTAGAGACTCCTAAAAGTGGTCAAACTTTGATCAACTTGCACTATTCTAGCCAAGGATGTAGAGCACTTCATGGCATTTCCAAAATGGGGTCATAATAGGGAATCAACTCAAAAATTCACAAGTTATGGTTTGAACGAAAGTTGGGTCTTCATGACTCAAGTTTCAATACAAAAGGATTAGTGATAAAAATCACTTAAGGTGAGAAATTGAACTGTTGGGTGTGACAGTGAGAAAATTTAACTTTCTAGAATACTCTAAGGTGGTTAATTGTGCTACTTATATAGGGTTGAAGGTTAATTTTAGGGTTTAGTTCCAACAGTGTAGATTGTGGCTCTGTCTTGTAGGTTATTGTAATGAAAATGCCCATGTGGTTGTAGCATATTACTTTTCTGAATATTGAAATGTCATTTCATTGGAAATAATAGAAGGCAAGTGTTTACATTATTTCCATTGTTTTGTTCTTGTAATTATCTGTTTATTTCCTTGTGGTTTTGTGTGTCTTTGATTGAGTAAGGGGAGTACCCTTCATCAAGTGGTATCAGAGAAAAAGTTCTTGAGTGTGTAGACAAATCGCCAAACATGAGGTAGTTTGCACCAGGACCATGGTTATGGGTCTGACATATAAGTACTAAAAATGCCTCCACAAGGAACCATGGTGGAAGAGTTGCAGATGTGACAAAAGAGGGTTTAAGAGCACTCTAGAGGAAAGTGCAAGCACTGCAAGAGGAGTTGTGTAGAGGAGCTATTATTAGGGCAAGAGATGAAAGTGAGGATGAATCTGAGCAAGAAGGACAATTTGAAGAAGAGAAAGAAATGATTAGGGATCTTGAGGAAGCTAGGTTTTTGAGGGTCATTTCCAAGATTGGAAAGAGAGCAAAGATAGAAGTTTCTACATTTTCTAGAAATCTCAATCTGGAAGAGTTGATCAATTGGATCAATGATATGGAAGAGTACTTTGAGTATGAGGAAATAGACGATCCTAAGAGGGTTAGATTCACAAAGGTCAAGTCGAAAGGTCATGAAAAAATTTGGTGGAAATAATATCAGTTGGAAAGGAATAGAAAAGGAAAGGAGATGATAACAAGATGGGATCGAATGGTGGAAAAATTGAAGAAAATGATAACAAGTTAATTCCTATTGACTATGAGCTTGATTTGTTGAATAAAATGCAAGGGTTTAGGTAGTAAAGAAAATCTATCGAGGAATATATAGAAGAGTTCTATCGAGTGCTTATTAGAACAGGTCAATCTGAAGCCAACAAGGACAAGGTTTCCTATTACATAAATGGGTTGAGGTCGAGTATTCAAGAAGAGTTGATAATGGTGAGAATGTCTACCATTGAAGATGCATATAATTTTTCTTTGAAAGTAGAAGAAAATTTGAACAAGAAGTTTGAGAGCAAACAACGTGGAAGAGGTCATGGTGGAAATCCTAGTGGACGGTATTACGGAGACCCAAATGAAGATCATAAGAAGAATGGCGATTCTAGTAGAAGTCAGAATTAGAGGGGAAATAATTTCTATAACCCTTGCGATCAAAATAACAAAGATCGGAGAGGAAAAGGAAGAGGGAAAGGACCAGGAATAGGAGGTTTTCATGGGACGTGTTTCCATTATGGAGAAGAAGGACATAGAGCTTATGAGTGTCCCCAAAATCAAGGGAGGACACATAGAAGATCAAACGAAAATGCATGAGTTGCACATGTGGATGAAGATGCCAATTCATCAGATTCCAAAGATTCTGAAAGAGGAGAGGTCCTTGTCACCAGAAGAGCCTTGTTGAATGATGAGAAGGAACCTAAGAAAATGAAGAATTTGTTTCGCACAAGGTGTAAGTTTAATGGTAAAGTATGTGATGTCATTGTTGATGGTGGTAGTACCAATAAAATTGTTTTGGGGGAAATGGTTGATAAATTGAAGTTAGAGAGAAGAAAGCATCGGAATCTCTACCAGATTTATTAGTTGTAGAAGGATCACAAGGTTTTGGTCGATGAACAATGTCTGGTAAAGTTCAAAATTGGAAACTATCATGATGCGGTATTATGTGATATTATTCATATGGATTCTTACCATATGTTGTTAGGGAGAACATGAAAATTTGATCATTGTGCAGTACATGATGGGTATGCAAATACTTATTCTTTGACAAAGAATGGAGTCCAACACAAGTTGAAGCCATTGAAGGAAACAAACAAAAAAGGTATGTAGTAATGCTAGAATATGTTTAGTTAATGGAAGGAAGATTCTAGAAGGCATGAATCATTAACATGTGTGTTTTTCTTTAATTCCAAAAGTCGATAAAGAGGAAGTAGAAGATGTACCCGTGGAAGTTGCATATTTGTTGGATGAGTTTCAGGATATTGCATCTAATAATATACTTGATGGGTTGCCACCAATAAGAAAGATTGGTCATCAAATGGACTTGATTCTTGGAGCCAGTTTGCCTAATAATGTAGCCCATATAATGACTCCATCAGAGAGTGAAGAATTGAATAGACAAGTGTAATAGTTGTTGCAAAATGGATTGATTTGAGAGAGTTTGAGGCCATGTGTTGTACCAAAAGTAATAACACCAAAGAAAAATTGGGAGTGGAGGATGTGTACAAATTCTCGGGCTATTAATAAGATTACTATCAAGTATATATTTCCCTTGTCGAGGATGGATGACACTATGGATTGCTTGAGTGGAGCTAAGTACTTCACAAAGATAGATATGAAGAGTGGATATCACCAAATCCACATTAGAGAAGGAGATGAATGGGAGACAAGCTTCAAGACAAAGGGGGTCTTGTATGAGTGGTTAGTCATGCCTTATGGGCTAACCAATGCACCAAGCACATTCATGCAGGTCATGAATGAGGTAGTGAAAGAATTTCTAAGTAAGTTTATTATTGTTTACTTGGATGGTATTTTGATCTTTAATAAGACATTGGAAGAGAATATAATGCATATTTGTAGGGTCTTTGAGAAGTTAAGTGAAGAGAAGTTGTTGATTAATATGAAGAAGTGAAATTTTGTGAAGTTAGTGTACTTGGGATTTGTTGTCTCAACAGATGGTCTTAAAATGGACCCTGATAAAGTGAAGGCTATCCTTGAATGGCCCACTCCAAGGAGTGCTACTAAGGTAATATATTTTCACATTTTGGCTAGCTTTTACAAAAAGTTTATCAGATATTTTAGTAGTATATGTGGATCCTTGACTGAAACCATGAGAGGGATAGAAAAGACTTTAAGTGGACTACAAAAGCATCAAAGAGTTTTGAGTTGTTGAAAATAAAAGTTACAGAGCAACCTATTTTGGTACTTCCAGATTTTAATAAGGTATTTGAAGTACACTGTGATGCTATTGGCAAAGTCATTGGAGTTGTTTTGAGCCAGGAAGGTAAACTCATTGCTTATTTTAGTGAGAATTTGAATGATGCCAAAAGAAAATATTATGTTTATGATCAGGAGTTTTATGTTATAGTTCAGGCTTTGAGAAACTAGAGACATTATCTTTTGCCTAAAGAATTTGTTTTATTTACTAATCATCAAGCTATAAAGTATTTGAATAGCTAAGGAAAGTTGAACCAAAGGCATTTAAAATGGGTTGAGTTTTTGCAGAGTTACACTTTTGTTTTGAAGAACAAGAGTGGAAAGTCTAATAGAGTTCCAAATGCTCATAGCAAGAGGCAATTTTTTTTGACAAAGATTCATATCAAAGTTGTTGGGTTCAATGAACTCAAGAGTGTGTATCTTGGGGATCCTTATTTTAACGAGGCCTAGTGAGCTTGCATAGAACCTGTTACTCTAGACACGACTAGATGGTTGGATTTTATAATCCAAGATTGGATGATATCCAAAGGGAGCCAATATTGCATTCCAAAGAGTTCCACGAGGGAGAACCTAATCAAAGAGAAGAATAATGGAGGATTAGTTGGACACTTTGGTTGAGATAAAACTATTTTTTTTTTAATGATCATTATTATTGGCCATAATTACAACAAGATGTTAATAAGTTTGTGCAGACTTGTAGAATATGTCAATTGGCAAAAGGAACCTGACAAAATACATGGTTATATCAACCATTACCTGTACTCGAGAGACCATAGGATGATATTAGTATGGACTTTGTTCTTGGTTTACCAAGGATGCAGAGAGGGCATGATTCCATTTTTATGGTGGTGGACAAGTTCTCGAAGATGACACATTTCATTCCTTGTAGAAAGACTAATGATGTTGTTCATGTTGCCAAATTATTTTTTAGAGAAGTAATGAGACTACATGGTCTACCAAAAATAATAGTTTCAGATCGAGACACTTATTGGGTACTTTTGGAGGAAATTATGGAAGAAGCTAAAGACATATTTGAAGTTCATCTCAACACACCATCCACAAACTGATGGATAGACAAAAGTAGTGAATAGGAGTTTGGGAAATTGGTTGAGATTCTTAGTAGGAGATAAACCACGAGGGTGGGATTTGATTTTACAGCAGGAAGAATTTGCATACAATAATTATGTCTTGATAGGAGCACTTGTAAATCATCATTCCAAATTGTATATGGAAGTAGTCCTAGAAATTATTCAGAGTTAAGGAAGTTGGACAATGGAGAAAAGAGTAGTGTTGAAGCTGGAGAATTTGCATGAAGAGGTGAAGAAGCATATTAATAAAATGAATATTTAGTACAAGGCTAAGACAAATTAAAAAAGGAGACATAAGGGAGTTCCAGATTGGAGATGAAATTATGGTTCATTTGAGAAAGGAGATATTTCCAGTGGGAGCATACAATAAGTTGAAGATGAAGAACTTTGGACCATGCAAAATCTTGAAGAAGCATGATTCAAGAAATGCTTATGAAGTAGAGTTGCCTAGTGAACTCAATATTTCACATGTATTTAATATTTAAGATTTGACAAAGTATTGTGTAAGTAGTATGGAAGATGAAATAGTAGAAGCACACTAGAATATTCCAACACCTACTTCAACTACATAATAGATAGATGATATTCTGGATAGTCGTGTGTGTACAAGCCCAAGAAATAGGAAATATGAAGAGTATTTGGTCAAATGGAAGTGACGACCTGTTGAAGATTCATCATGGCTATCAAAGGATGAGCTTGATTGCCTTGCTTTTCCTCTAAACACCTAAAATGTAACAAGGTCACTTATCAAATTACCTTGAGTGCTTGATGCAGGAGCATCCAGGGTGTAAGAGTAATCTTACATCACCCAATTTAAATATTGTCTAGTTTTCAATAAGGGCTATCTTTGGATATGGTTACTATTTTTGGAAAGTTTACTATTTTTAGTAAGTGGTTCATGTGAGCACAAATTGTTCCAATTGCTTCTCTGGAGGTTCATTTTGGATATATAAGCCTGCCGATAAAGTTTCATGGCAAGATCAAGTCTAGTTTTGAAGATATTGCATTTTGTATTTTGGCGGGGTGGTACAAAAACTGAGCTGAGTTTTGAAGGCCTTAGAGGCTCCGAAAAGGGGTCAAACTTGATCGTCTTGGGCTTTGTTAGCATAGGGCGTAGAGCACTTTGTGACATTTCTAAAATGAGGTCATAATAGCAAATCGACTCAATGGTTCACAAGTTATGGTTTTCAAAAGTTGGGTCTTCAGGACTCAAGTTTCAATACAAAAGGATTAGTGATAAAAATCACTTAAGGCGAGGAATTGAACCGCTGGGTGCCAAAATGGGAAAATTTCACTTTCTAGAATATTTTAAGGCGGTTAATTATGCTACTTATATAGGGTTGAAGGGGGATTTTAGGGTTTAGTTCCAATAGTGTAGATTGTGCTTCTGTCTTGTAGATTATTATAATGAAAATGCCCATGTGGTTGTAGCATGTTACTTTTCTGAATATTGTAATGTCATTTTATTAAAAATAATTATATAAATCAAGTGTTTCTATTCTTGCCATTGTTCTCTTCTTTCAATTATATGTTTATTTCCTTGTTGTGTTGTGTGTTTGATTGAATAAGGGGAGTACTCGTCATCATATTGATGTGTGATTAGTTCCTTTGTATTATAGGTTTTGATTAGTTCGTTAACCTATTATTTTTTATTAGTTCATTTGTATCATAGGTGTTGTTTGGATATTATTTAAATGACAAGTTGTTTGTACCATTTACTAAAGTTTTCTATTGCAATAATATAACATTAAAAAAATATTTAAAACATCAAATTTAACCATTTAGTCTAAATCATTTATCTTAAATATCAAATTTAAAACTAACCTAAACAATATTCAAACATTCAGAAAATTAAATTTACTAAAAAAATTAAAAAACAAACATCTTTCAATAAAAAAACATTAAAAAAACCTACTACATATAACATTAAAAAAAACATTTTTTTAAAAAAATGGGTCCTACTTGATTTTCGGTCGAGTACCCCTTTAGCCCCTCTTCTGCTCCAGCAAGTTCACACAATGCAAATGAGGGGCTAATGAGGCGTTGACGACTTATATATTATCGAGTACCACTCGGCTGAGTAGGACTCGACTGAGTCTTACTCGGCCGAAAACATGCTGCCTCCTGTACGACATGTAGGCACCAGTGATGCCACATGGTTTCATTCGAGTCTTACTTGGCCAAGTTCCACTCAACCAAGTTTTACCCAGCTGTACCATCGTAGTTAGCCTAAACTGCGACATAACTAACTACGACACAGTTATGTGCTTTTACCTAGAGGCTATCTAGGGAGATGAAATATGACATGGTTGACATGTTTTTTTTTAGCTTGGGTGTATTAGAAGATCATGGTGGTGTGTTTGTAAACAAACCACTACGATGGAGGGAGTACTAGTATGAGCGTATACTGAGATATTTGGGGTTTGACAGGTTGTGCCCCTAGCAACAATTATTCACCTTAGACATTAAAGATACCCTTTTAGCTTGAGGAAATGTATAGGGCACCCAATTATGATTTGGCCCCCACATTTATGATGACGAGGTTGGTGATGCCACTTTATTAGTAGACTTGAATGGAGTAGAGATGATAGATGAGTACAAAGAGAGACCACCACCATTTTATTATCTAGATGACCCCAAAGATGTACCCACACCAATAACAAATTACCTAGAGTAGAAAGGTTGATTGTTACGACTTTAACATATTGATTTGTTTCCCTAACATTTTTTATATTATCTCTATATACCACCTTTATAAATTCACACCAATTGAAGTTTTTCAATTTAATATTTTAATTTTATTTTTCGAAGAGTTTATGTCTATATTGTCTCTTCATCTTCTTAATTGCACTTAGGACCAAATTATATGTTACTAAGAATTAGAGCCTAGGATGGTCATCTTGAATAAGCTCCTAATTGGCATCCCAAACATGTAAATCTTCAAGTCTTCTTGACTAGGCTCCTCATGTCAACTCCAACATCAAAGTCTTCTTACATCTTCTTCCTCTTATCATTTATCTTCTATTAATTCCAAATTTGCAACGTTACCTAAAAGGCAAACTTTAGAAGAAGATCTAGTACGTCTAGTCTTCTCTCCAAAAGAAGTCACCTATTTTACTTCTTCTCTAAAATTGCTTTTTAACACTATACACATTAGTAAGTTGAGATATCAATAATATTATACAAATTATTACCTAAAAAATCACTAACCTCTACATCTTTATTTTAACAATTCAAAATTAATATCCATAATATAAACTTCAAAATTTATCAAACCCTTTTTTAATTAAAATAATTCAACACTAATATCTAAATTGTTGCTAAATCTCAATAGAAATCACAAATATCCCAAGTATTACCCAAAAATATGTTTGTCAAAAACTCCTAAGAAGAGCACCAATATCCGCACACCCTAACTTCCTGCACATGTAGAGCCTAAACTATATGTTGGATTTCGACGATTTATTGTGGTTGTCTCAGTATGCGAGTTAATTGCTTAACGCTAAGATTTCAGCTTCTGGGTATTCACAGATCTCTCTGCAGAGATCATCGAACACAAATAGGTCAAAAAATGGTCATTTTAAAGTGCCGCCTCATGCCCACTCAAAGATGCACTGATAATGGTTCACTAAAAAATGTCAGTACTTGTGGCCAAATGTCCCAATACTCGTACACAAATGTCCCAATAGTGGTGCACAAATGAGCCAATTACCAACCAAAAAAGCTAAAAATTGATTAGCTATTGATACATATGTAATCAACTATTGGTACATGAGTGAATTATTGAGCCCCTTGTCGATTAGTGGTACTCTTCCCCTATCTACATTCTTTAAAATAAAAAAAAAAAACAAAAAAATGAAATTTTAACTACACCCATTCTTAAAAAATAAATAAAAACAAACCAATAATCACAAAACCAAACACAAAAACAAGAACAAGAACACGAAAACAAAAAAAAGCAAATAAACTCATAAGGTTTGTAGCCGTTAGGTACAGTTAGGAGGAGAAAATATCTAATCACTATTACAAGGATAAATGACTAATTTCAACGTTAACTTTTCCAAAACAATATCTCAAAGAAAGTGATTTGACTTTTACCAGAGTTATTATTTCTTCGGGCTGTGGCGGATCAAAGCATTTTTCTTTTGACAGAGTTCATGGCGAATCACGCAGAGAAAGAATTCTCCATCAAATTATGGCCTCCAAACGAGAACACCCGCTTGATGCTGATAGAGCGCATGACCAGTAATCTTTCGTCGGAATCCTATTTTTCCAGAAGGTATGGGCTACTGAGCAAAGAAGAGGCTGCAGAAGATGCTAAAAAAATTGAAGAAATAGCATTTGCTGCCGCAAATGACCATTCCAGTAGCATCCCAGATGCAGATGGGAGTTCTACAGTGCAGGTTTATGCAAAAGAAGCAAGCAAACAAATGTTGGAGGCTCTTAAGCGAGGACCCAGTACGGCCAAAACAAGAGACCCTGTTGCATTCCGTGAAACTGCCGAAGTGAAAGAAACTGAATTTGATATATCAGGAGGAACCCCAAAATTTGTTGATGAAGCTTTAGCCGCAGAGCTCTTAAGGCCATTAGAAGAGTCTGGGAATTCTTATACAAAGATATGCTTCAGCAACCGAAGTTTTGGTGTCGGGGCCGCCTCTGTTGCGAAAAGGGTCTTGATGGGTGCTCAGAAAAATTTAACAGATGTAGACCTTGCAGATTTTATTGCTGGAATTCACGAGGCTGAGGCTCTTGAGGTTATGTCCATATTTTCCTCTGTTTTAGAAGGGTGTATGCTGAGATCTTTGAATCTTTCACATAATGCGTTAGGAGAGAAGGGCATTAGGGCTTTTGGATCACTCTTTAAATCTCAGAAAACACTGGAAGAATTGTATTTCGTGAATACTGGTATCTCCGGAGAGGCTGCTAGAGCCATTTGTGAGCTTCTTCCGTCTGTTGAAAGGATTAAGACATTGCATTTCAATAACAATATGACAGGAGATGATGGAGCAGAGGCCCTTTCAGAACTTGTTAAGAAATGCATTGCTCTGGAGGATTTCCAATGTTCATCAACCAGAATAGGTACCGAGGGTGGTATTTCTTTAGCAGGAGCTTTGGGGAAAGTTAGTAGCTTGAAAAAGCTCAATTTAACGGATAACATGTTTGGGAAAAGAGGTGGGGTTGCTGTGAGCCGAGCCATCTCTGGACATTTAGGTCTCACAGAAGTGTACTTGAGCTATTTGAATTTTGAGGATAAAGGGGCAATAGCTATTGCCAAAAGTCTTAAAGATGGAGCTCCATCTCTCAGAGTTCTTGAGATTGCAGGAAACGAAATCACTCCAAAAGCAGCTCCTGCTTTGGCAGAATTCCTTGCTTTAAAAAGCTTGCTGACAAAATTTGTTGCATCAGAAAATGAACTCAAGGATGAGGGATCAGTTATTATATGTAAAGCACTTTTGGAAGGTCATGATCATCTCAAAGAACTTGACTTGAGTACAAATGGTATCACTGAAATTGGAGCAAAGGTTGCAGCAGAAACTGTTGCAAACAAGCCTGATTTCATTCTGCTTAATATTGACGAGAATTTCATTTCTAAGGAAGGAATTGAGGCCATCAAAGATGTGCTGAGAAAAGGTACCAAGGGGGTTTCCGTGCTGGGATCTCTGGAAGAAAATGATGAAGAGGGTGAAGGTGCTGATGAAGAAAATGAAGATGATAATGAGGATGGAGATGAAGACGAAAGTAGTGATGATGACACCGAGTTAGAGGAGAAACTTGAGAGCTTGAAAGCGTAATATGCCATGGAGATCTTTAGTGTAGACATAAACATTAGGAGAATTTTGGATACACTAATCCTTTGATGGTGAACTTTCACAATTTTAGCAACCACAGGTATGTCCTTTTTGGCTTTACAGAGGTAAGTCCATTTCCTGTTTACTGATTAGGAAAGCTTCATCTTGAACTGGATATACGAGCTCTACTATATGAACCGGAGGGTTCCCAATGTTGCAATTGTTGACTGTCATGCCTTTGAGTCCTGTTTTTTTAGTTTGCATTACTCATGGCACTGGAAATATCAGTCATTTTGCCATCATCATTAATGATGATAGGTTTGTGAGTAAGAGCCCTTGTTCAAAAGGTCTGCTCTGTAGCAGCTATCTGTATAAGGGATATGCTTAAAAATGTGTGAGTGGCTGATGTTTAAGATTCAAATGTATTTTTCTTTGGTTTTATTATTTATTATTTATTCTCTCGTGTTTTGTTTTTCTATATACAAATATGTCAATTTATATGAATATATGAAATGATTGTAGTGTTTTAGTTGAATGCATTGCTAACCCAAGGACTCAAAATTATTATCAATGTTGCATAATTTGGTCATAAAATTAGAGGTTCCAAGGTGAATTTTGATTGGATAGAATATTTTATTAGTTCTTTCAATCACATGTTTGTTTAAGGAATTTTATAGTACTACTTTTTGAAATATTCATTTGTCTGTAAATTGTAAAACAATACAGCTACGAGCTAAGAGACAAAAGATAGTTTCTGTCAGGGCTGACAAAGATTATCAGGTTCTCAGAGATACAAAAACCTTATATACGAGCAGGTTCCCACCAAAATAGGATTTGTAGCATCATATAGCCACAAACACAGACCAGAAATCCAAGAGTTGAAACGCTGGGCAATATGCATGTAACCGGTAAGAATCAAGACAAGGCTGAAGTTACTCCTTGTACTCACGGAGGAAAATTTATCTCTTCTTTGTACCCATAAGTCTTTATTTTTCAGGAAAATCAGGATTAGGAGGGGTCACCTTTAGAGAGAGAACAAAATTCCTAAGTTGCCGGTCCTGGTTTGGGATTGGGTTTAGGTTCATGCGTTTGATCAAATTTTTTTTAGGGGGCTTGGGTTTGTTTTATATATATATATATATATATATGCAACAACATTTAAGTTCATAATACACCACTACGCTAATAGTCAAGTAACATAGCAAAATACACTACCATATATATTAACGTTTTAGTCCAAATAACATAGTAATATGCCCAAATACACCACCATATCAATGTTTTAGTTAAAAAATAATAATGCAATTGTTTACAATCAGTCATCACTGATCAAATATCATCAAAAGTCATTAAAAATATCATCATCCTCTATATCAATATGTTGTCGTAAAATTAGAAGAAGCACAAATAGTGCCGTTGGCATTGGCACTAGCACAAAGATTGGCAGTGGTACTAGCAATCTCAGGAACAACCTCATGATCACTAGGTAGCTAATGGTCATCATCAACTCCAAGTGCTACAAGGTGGGCAACTAAATTATCCAACTCTGCATGCTTTGGATCAACATCCCACCCTTTTGTCTTTTTTTTGTAGGTATTTTAGTTGTGTGTTAGGAGCCACAAGTTTGAATGCACATAGACCAAGCCTCCCACCTTCTTGGAGTGTATTCTATTGCGCTTTATTAAGTGGATGGAGGAGTAATGTGCTCCAATTCATCTCAAATGACAATGAACTAGCAACCTATCAAGATTTTCAATTTTGAAATTAGAGAGTTAAGAGTTACAAATAAAAAATTTAAATATAAATCCGTCAACAAGAAATTAGAATCTTAAGAGCCAAGAACTCACTTGTGATAAAATATTGATGACAATAGGTTTTAGGTACTGGTATGCTTCTCTGTTGAAGTACCACCATTTATGAGCATCAACATTATGCTTGTTCGAAAGAGCTTCAAAACCACAATCATTCAGCTTGCAAAACTCATAAATTCAGCCCTCACGGTAGGCCGCATATCTTTGTAAAAGAGTCTACGAAGGGCTGTCTTGTACCCTTGAGCAACTTTAGGATCTCTATATGGGGCAACTCTTGTGCTAGTGGCATCATTATTAACGACCAGCTGAATATAGTACTTGAGGCTCAATGCAAAGGCAAGGAGATGCAAAAGAGTAGTCGTTTTGTTCCATCTTTATTTTTGTGCCATCACTAAGTGTTTCCACCATAATTTTTTGTAGTTCCTTGAAGAATGTTTCTTTGCGATCTTGCTCTTTATCATTTATGATGACTTTCATATCCTCAATCATTGAGTCAATGCCATCATATACCTCACCCAAGCAAGGCCTATCCATGTTAGTATATCAGATCATTGTATGTTGTTACTTTTGGGAACGATTTTGTGTCTTTTTTTTCATCATCGTTTCGGATCACACTTGGTTATTTCTCCTCCAACTCTCATCCTACTGATGGATCACTGAGTGTGATCTGAAACGTTGATGCAAAAAAAGACACAATCATTTCCAGAAGTAATAACATACAATTCTATGGATTGTGAAAAACTACTGTCTTTATTATCAGATCATGTTCAATATACGATCCAACCAAGAGTTATCTAGTATCCTTTCCTTAATGGCAACTTCCCTTGTACTTCTAGATTGCTTCCATATGCTCCAATTAGCAATGTTAACAATTCTAGACAATGTCTCACGAACCTTCACAAGACACTTCAAAACAATTGTGTTGGAGGCAAAGGGGGTCTTAACAACTTGCTTCAAAATAAAAAAATTAATAAATTAAAATTAAAATAAAAAACTTAGAGAGTTTACTAAAGTAGAACATATTTAAATTTTAAATAGTTTAAGTCACTTTCAAGAGTTCCAATCTCGAGAATTGTCAAAATATGCCTTGTGACATATGGTGGTTGGTGATGAATATTTGGATCTCCTGGGCATTAGAATACACTTGTTTGATCCATTCAATTTTGGTCCCAATTTTTTGTAGCATTAGGTTGAGTGAGTGGACAGTACAAAGTGTCCAAAAAATGTGTGAAAAACACTCCTCAACCAATAACCCAATAGACCTATAGTTTTTGGCATTTTGTATGTAATGTACCCCTTTTTCGTGAGCATCTACTTCCTGAGGATTAGCCTATTTCCTGACCCTCATAGGCTAATGGAGTTGTTTAGAGAGTCCTGGTTGGTAGTTTATTGGGCCAATTCCCTTTCGGAGGTCAGAAGTGTTCAAGATTGCTCTTCGTTTGGGTCAGTTTGGTACACTTTCTATTTATAGTAAGTCATTTATCCAACATCTCTATATTTGGCAGGGCACCTGAACCAGCCTTAGTTGCAGTGATGACCTCTGACACCTTTGTTGGATCAGCTATTTAGGGATTTACTAATTATAGCAAATCGAGGGTTGATAGAGATGGACCCTTACTATTTTTAGTAAGGCACCTTGGTTAGCCGTGAATGCAGTGAGCTACCTCTTGGTGAAGTCAGAATTGATTTGCGATGATTAGTGGAGTTATAATATTATAATTATTATTAAAGTTATACTTAAATAATTATTAATTATTAAGTGCATATCATTAATTGAATTATGAAGTGACTATAAGAAAGTTATAATATAAAGTCACTTTAAGTTATTCCAGCTTGTTCGAGAAGCTACTTCATAAGGAAGAATTAAAAGTAAAGAATGCTTTATCCCACATTGTTAAAAGTACAAACATTCACCAACTAAAAAGTTATATAAGCAAGGCCATCCTTTCATTTGAGATATGTTATGAGTGTATTTTATGAAGTCATGTTCTCTTGTTGCTGAAAGTCAATGACTTATTTCTAAGGACAAAAACCTTAGGAAGCTGAAGGTTGGACGCAAACCCATCCCTTCATTAAGAGTGGATTCAACCAGAGTTCACATCTGAATTTAGTGGTGTAGTTTGAAATAGTTCTTAGAAATATACAGCTGTGAAGAAGTATATTGCAGCTTTCTGGGCGTCTACTAGCATTGGTCGGCTACGAGGATTGGATACAAATCTGCAGGTAGTCATGTTGGGACTGCATTCCCAGGTGCATTCGAACCATTGTGCCGAACCATTGTGCAAACTTGTGATTAGTCTTGTTTCATAGTTTGCATGATATATATTGGTCAGAGGTTAGATGTCTCAATCTGAGAACCAATTCTGCCCATAAATCAGACTTGCATTGATACTTCAGTTTGGTTACCTTTCAAAAGGTCTTTGATGCTTAAAATCTGCTTATTAGACAGTCTGCCAAGTGTTTGTCATTATTACTATAGAGGTAACAAAGGAAATCAGACCTGGTACTAGCAATTGTTTGACAATATGCTGCCAATTGTTTGACAAAATGCTTTAAAGTAAGAAATGCTCAACTTTTTTACTATAGAGGTAACAGTCTGCCAATTATTTGACAAAATGCTTTAAGTATGACTGATGCATTCTCAGAATTAAAGTAATGTCTTTTCCATGGACAGCGAACTATTGATTTGACTTCATTCAAATCTATTTGTTTACTTGCTGCTGTATGTAGTCATGCTATTCTAGAGGTATTTATTTGACATATCAACTGTTTGATTTAATGCTGAAGTGTAAAACTCTACTGTTTAACGGGATTGAACTTGAATAAGAAGTGTCGAGGTTTATGCCTTTCACACTTGCAAGACTATATTCAGATTTCAGTACCATATGAGCGTTTGGCAAGAATTCCATGCATAGTATTGATAATTTGTATTAAATTTGTGTTGCAAAGATCTAAAAAAATTCATAACAGACCTTACAAGACAACTATTTGAGAAAATTACTCCAAGATTTCTTGAATATTTTAGGACAAATATTGGATAACCTGCAGGGGTTATTACAGTATGTTATAACTTGAACAACATTTCGAGCGCCAACTTGGTCAATGGTTGGGAAAATAATGTTGGCAATAAATGAACCATCCTTCACTTGGCAACTTCGCAATCCTCAAAAACATTACACCTCTCATGGACATTGCAATAGCATTGATCAAAGTGCAATTTCTTGCATCTTTCCATCCATCATATACTATGGACACATCTATTTTGATCCATAAATCCCTGGCATGTTTCACCTCTTTGTCCAATAAGGAAGTACGCACCTTGTCATAACTTGGGCTCTTGAACCCCTTTGGAGCCTCATTAATCGATCTCACCATTTTTTGTCCATCATATACTATGGACACACCTATTTTGATCCATAAATCCCTGGCATGTTTCACCTTTTTGTCCAATAAGGAAGTACGCACCTTATCATAACTTGGGCTCTTGAATCCCTTTGGAGCCTCATTAACCGATCTCACCATTTTTTGTCAGTTAGGTGAGCAAACAACATTAAATGCCAATCCATTAGCATAGATGTATCTAGCTATGTCTTGCTCGACAATCTCTCTAACCTCATTGTGAAATACCATTTCCAAGGGTCCTTCTGCTCTCTTATTTAACACTGGTTCTTAAGGAATATGCAAGAATGGATGACCCTCAATGGGTTCAAGATTGGAAATTGATGCCATAGAGACTTTCGATCATTTCTTAGACTTTTCCAAAGGATGAGAACCTACTTTCTTAGCTGCTTGATCTACTTTTGTTTGCTCTTCAATATATTTCATTATAATAGAGTTTTCAACAAGACTTTTTACCTTGAGGCTCCCCATTAACTCTTGGCTTGCCTGCACAAAACTTGATGCCTTTATGAGGGATAAATCAAAAATTTGCTCATATAGTCAAGTGAAAGCATATTTGTGCTTTATCCCTCATAAAGACATCAAGTTTTGTGCAGGCAAGCCAAGAGTTAGTGGACAGCCTCAAGGTAAAAGCAGATGAATCAACTGGGAAAGTAGGTTCTCATTCTTTAAAAAAGTCTAAGAAAAGATCGAAAGTCTCTATGACATCAATTTCCAATCTTGAACCCGTAGAGGGCCATCCATTCTTGCATATTCTTCAAGAACTAGTGTAAAATAAGATGACCATCATTTCTTGCATATTCTTCAAGAACTAGTGTCAAATAAGAGAGCAAAGGGATCCTTGGAAATGACATTTCACAATGATAGTAGAGAGATTGCCAAGAAGGACATAGGTAGATGCAACAATGTTTATAGATTGACATTTAATGTTGTTCACTCACCGTATTGGCAAAAATTGGCGAGATTGATTAATGAGGCTTTAAAGGGGTTCAAGGGTCTGGATTATGAGAAGGTGCGTACTTCCTTATTAGACAAAAAGGTGAAACATGTAGAGGATGCTTTGAAGCCCATCAAGGTTTCATGGATCAAAACTGGTGTGTCCATAGTATATGATGGATAAAAAGATGCAAGAAATTACCCTATGATCAATGTTATTGTAGTGTCCATGAGAGGTGCAATGTTTTTTAGAGCAGTGGATTGTACGTACTTCTTTATTAGACAAAGAGGTGAAACATGTAGAGGATGCCTCGAAGCCCATCAAGGTTTCATGGATCAAAACCAGTGTGTCCATAGTATATGATGGATGGAAAGATGCAGAAAATCACCCTTTGATCAATTTTATTGCAGTGTTCACGAGAGGTGCAATGTTTTTGAGAATAGTGGATTGTGCACACTTCCTTATTAGACAAAGAGGTGAAACATGTAGAGATGCCTTGAAGCCCATTAGGGATTCATGGATTGAAACATGTGTGTCCATAGTATTTGATTGATGGAAAGGTGCAAAAAAATCATCCTTTAATCAATGTTATTGCAGTGTCCACGAGAGGTGCAATGTTTTTGAGAGCAATGAATTGTGAAGGGCAAGTGAAGGATGGTCAATTTATTGCCAACATTCTTCTCCAAGCCATTGAGCAAGTTGGTACTCAAAATGTTGTTCAAGTTGTTATAATAGACAATGCCTTGAAGCCCATTAGGAATTCATGGATTGAAACATGTGTGTCCATAGTATTTGATGGATGGAAAGGTGCAAAAAAATCATCCTTTAATCAATGTTATTGCAGTGTCCACAAGAGGTGCAATGTTTTTGAGAGCAATGGATTGTGAAGGGCAAGTGAAGGATGGTCAATTTATTGCCAACATTCTTCTCCAAGCCATTGAGCAAGTTGGTACTCAAAATGTTGTTCAAGTTGTTATAATAGACAATGCCAAAAAACTGTAGGGCTGCTCGGTTATTGGTTAAGGATGGCTAGTCACACATTTTTGGATACCTTGTGTTGTCCACTCACTCAACCTAATGTTGCAAAAAGTTGGGACCAAAATTGAATGGATCAAACAAATGTATGCTGATGCCCAAGAGATCCGAATATTCATTACCAACCACCATATGTCTCAAGGCATATTTCAACAATTTTCGAGATTGGAGCTCTTGAAAGTAAGTTAAATATTTAAAATTTAAATATGTTTTACTTTAGTAAACTTTCTAAGTTTTTAATTTAAATTTATTATCATTTTGATTTTGAAACAGGTTGCTAAGACCCTTTTTGCCTTTAACACAATTGTTTTGAGACACCTTGTGAAGGTTCGCGAGGCATTGTCTAAAATGGTAATCAATGCTAGTTGGAGCATATGCAGACAATTTAGTGGTACAAGGGTAGCTGCCATTAAGACAATGATACTAGATGACTCTTGGTGGGATCGTGTTGTGTACCTCTTGAAATTTATTGAGCCGATATTGAACATGATTTGATATACTGACATGGATAGGCCTTGCTTGGGTGAGGTATATGATGACATTGACTCAATGATTGAGGATATGAAAATCATCATAAATGATAAAGAACAAGATCTCGAAGAAACATTCTTCAAGGAACTATAAAAAATCATGGTGGAGAGATGAAACAAAATGACTACTCCTTTGCATCTCTTGGCCTTTGCATTGAGCCCCAAGTACTATAGTCAGTGGATCCTTAATAATGATGTCACTAGCACAAGAGTCGCCTCATATAGAGATCTTGAAGTTGCTTAAGGGTACAAGGCAACCCTTCGCGACTCTTTCACAAAGACATACAACCTACAATGAGGGCTGAATTCATGAGTTTTGCAAGCATGGATGATTGTGGTCTTGACGCTCTTTCAGACAAGTATAATGTTGAATCTCATAAATGACGATACTTCCATAGAGAAGCATACTAGTACTTACAACCTATTGCTATCAAAATTTTATTGAAAGTAAGTTCTTAACTCTTAAGATTCTAATTTCTTGTTGATGGATTTATATTTGTAACTCTTAACTCTAATTTCAAAATTGAAAATCTTGATAGGTTTCTAGTTTATCGTCATTTGCGAGGAATTGAAGCGCATACTCCATCCACTCAATATTGCACAATAGACTACACTCCAAGAAGGCAGGAGACTTGGTTTATGTGCATTCAAATTTGTGGCTCTTAACACACAAATAAAATACCTACAAAAAAGGAGAGACAAAGGAGTGGGATGTTGATCTAGAGCATGCAAAGTTGGATGATTTAGTTGCTCGCCTTGCTACACTTGGAGTTGATGATGACCAGGAGCTACCTAGTGATCATGAGGCTAATCCTAAGATTGCTAGTACCATTGCCAATGCTTGTGCTAGTGGCACTACTAGTGCACTATTTGTGCTTCTTATTTACTGAAACATATTGATAGGGGGATGATGATATTTGATCAGTGATGGCTAATTGTTACATTGATATGGTGGTGTATTTTGGCATTTTGCTATGTTATTTGGACTAAAACATTAATGGAGTGGATAAAGTCTATTCCTCTTGGAGTGGATAAAAGACATGTGTAGAGAAATTCCTCTTCGCAACAAAGGAAATAACAACTCATGAAAGGAGGCGAATAGCAAGCATCCTCAACTCTGTTGCATCTGACCCATGCCATTGTGACCATCCAATAGGGTCATTTTGAGCCATTTCTGCTCTATCTATCCTTGCCGCCTCTAGTGTGTTAAAGTTTGGATCATTAAGATTTGAGAAGGCATTCCATTGTTCGCGAAGCATACCAAATTGCTCAGGTGCAAACATCTTTTGACAGGCCTTCATTAACCCATGTTTCACCTTGTCATCATTACAAGGAGGTGACCTTCCAAGCTTGGGCTTATACCATTTTGGATCTAGTGCAAAGGCTGCCATATGAAGTGGGTTGTTCATAGTGTTTGTAATGTCCCCATTTTAGCTCACCATGGTTTATGATTGGTTCAACCTATCATTGGTCCTCATAGGCTAAGACTGATGGTTAGAGGGTCCCAGTTGGCAGGACAAGAGGCTATTCCCCTTCTGGAGTGCAAGAGTGTTCAAGATTGCTCTTTGTTTTGTTCAGTTTGGTATACTTACTATTTATAGTAAGTCATTTATCCAACATTTCTATCTTTGGCAGGGTATTTGGACTGGCCTCAGTTGCAGAGACGACCCTTAGCACCATTGATTTGATTAGGTATTAGGTATTCAGGGATTTACTAATTATAGTAAGTCAGTGGTTGATAGAGAGGGACCCTTACTATTTTTAGTAAGACGGTTGCGCAGTGGAAATAGTGGTTGACCTACAGCTTTAGATGAGACAAAGAGATGATGAGTAATCAATGAGATATTAAAATTATAATGACATTAATGATATTATTTATAATGGTTATATTATAAAGTTATTATTTAACTTTTTAAAGTGTTATTATGTGAGGGGCCATTATATTTAATGAAAAAGGATGCCTTTTTTATGACATAACCTATGGTCAACACAAAAACAACAATTATAAGTGTTAATTATAAAGTCAACCACAAAAGCAAATATTAAAGTCATTAAAGAGGCTTATTAATGAAGCTTGATGAATCAAACCATGTTGAGAACTTATAAAAGCCTCCAAGGAATCAAATCGAACTCATTATGTTTATGAGTTTTTGCTTTGCTTGTGGTGTTCTTGGGATTTGAGCTTGAGACTTAGGATTTCAACCATCTTCAGCATTGGAAGATGAAATCTCTTCAGTGTTTTGCAATCTTGAGGCCGTGAAAGATCAGCTGAATCATTGCTTGTTTGTGGGCTTCATGTAGAGGTCCAGTTTGTGCTGAAGAATCAGGAAGTTCAGGAGGTTTGAGTGTTAAATAAAAGAGTTTTATGTAGAGAATGTTCATGGCCGACTAGTAGCAGGTGTTTGCAGCTGTTTTTAACAGATTATAATTATTTCTTTGCTTGGCTGTATAGTTTCCAGCCCTCACTTGAGACTTCTAGGCCAAAACACCTAGGGTATATGCTCCATTGCTGTCCAAAATTGGATGTCCAACGATAATGAAGAACTGCATACAAATTTGAGGGGTTTGATCAATTTCCAGGTTGTGCATTGGGTTCCAGGTTCCCTTTTATAGCTGCAACTTTATTTTCAGAATTCAATAAATCATTATCCTTACGCATTGTATAAATTTTCATTCAATAAGAAATCATCTGTAGTTTAATGCTTTGGAAAGTAGTTTCAGGTTCACTTTCTTGCAAGCTTAGTGTTTTGTCAATTATTTCAGAAAAAAAAAACATTTAAATTCAAAAGTTAAAAAAAATACAAAACTTTGCAAAATACTAAAAACACAGACAGTTATAGATCGGGTAGAGGTTGAACCAGCAAGGTTCATCACAGTGTTTCACCTTCACATGACCATGGGCTTAAAAAGCTGCTCATACAAGCCCAAATTATGATCCTTAGCCAAAATTACTTCATCTTTTGAATCATGATGTCAAATGTCTCATATATCTCTCCAAGAGTAGGAGAGTTTGTATCAGCATATCTATGTACATCTACAATAGGCGAGATGAAGGTATCTAGAAAGTGCAATTTTTATTTTCAAATAAGAATAAGATAAGAGACTGAATCTCAAAGTTAATTTGACAACTAGGAAACTTAGAAACTTTGAAAGATTCAACGATAAAGTTAAAATATCAAAATCATAATTTTTTTAATAAAATCTGAAAAATCAGCAATGTCTTACCTCACAATGGACCAACAATCGTCATCAAGGATCCTTTGCTTGATGACTTTTCCTTCAACAGTGCTTGAATTAGACCATCTATTCCACTCTGAATTCACCACACCAACTGTAGAGCCTCATGCACCTCAATCATCCTCCCTAACAAAATGAAATAACTTGCATATCTTGTCTCCATAGGTTTGTGAAATTCCTTCTTTGAAAATGTCTTGAAGAGAGCAAGTGAGGTGTGGTAGTTGCAAATTAACATATGGATATTTCTAGCCTGTGCTACCACTTTCTTTACCCAACCTTAATTTCTCTGTCTTTCAATGCATCGTTCAATGCATGAACACAATACTGAGTCCAAAAGATGTGTTTATAAGCATTCCACACCATCAAGCTAGCTTTTTTGCACACATTTGCTGAATCGATGATCACTTGAACAACATTCGAGGCACCCACTTCTATGGCCTCTCTCAAAATATTAAACTGAAAGTCTACATCCTTGTGTTTCCCTAAACAATCAATGGCTCTAAGAAAATAAGAGCCAGTTGAACATGTGACTATGATGTTGATGAGAGGCTGATGTCTAATATTGGTCCAACCATCCATCACAATAGAACAACCTATTCTCATCCAAGTTTGGCTCATGTCCTTCATCACAAAACTCACCTATATCTTTGATCATTTTTTTGTACTAAGAAGAACGAGCCACATGAAATGGATGACATGGGCATAAAAAAATCAACAATGGAACATATCCAGTGTCTGCACAGTGAACATATTTGAAATTGTCCCTAACTGCCCACTATCCCTAGCCTTTCACTTTCGTCTTGTGGCATCCACACTATGAATACCACTACCAATGCTAATGCTGGATGACATAGGCTGAGGCATAGATGGCTGTGAAAGAAATTGCATTGGCATGAGCACACCTTTAAACTTGTTTTCTGACTCCATATGTAATCTGTAACATTCTATCTTCTCATCCTCCTTTATATCTTTACAAACTTTAACTCCTTTTTTGAGAACACCCAAGAAATGAGACCACACGCTTGTGTAGTTCCCTCTAAAAGCAATATTGCATATGTGACATAACAACACCCTAGTCCCTCTTGAATTTTTATTTTTGACATCTATGGGATGAACAAGGAAAAGAAGAGGTTTTTTGGGGTTTAAGGAAAAGGCACTCGAATCAGTTTTGTGGATGTTGTGCTTCACCCCCAACACCTTCATTCCCACCCCTAGTTATTTTTATTTGATTTCCAACTTCTTCCCGTTCTTGGTCAATACTATCATTGCCGTTGCTACTCATGTTTTATGAGCATAATGGAAGTTTAAAGTACTGAAATATGAGGGAAAAAACAGACATTTGATGGACATTTCTTTTTTAAACTTAGAAAAAATTGAAAAAAAATCCAAAATTGAAACAAAGGACTCATCTGGAGTGGTCTCAATACTCCAACTGCTCCATATGCTCTTTCAAACCCTGTTAACTCCTTTTATTTTCTTTCCAAATCCTACTGCTTGCTGTTACAATGAGAAAGCAAACTTGTGATGTTGAAATGAGAAAGCAATGATAGAAATTAGGTATTATCATCCACTTGGGGCAAGCTGCGTTGTGGGGGCCACCCTAAGAATAAAATAATTGTTTTTTGGTCATTGGCTGTTTTTTTTTTAAATTGCTTTAAAACATTGGAGATGGCTGCCTGTCCGTCCCTGAGACAACCGGGAGATATTTGAGACGTCCTCAACCCTTCACCTTCCACTCCATCCCCCCATTTCTGCAAAGTTGCATGGTTTTGGGGATGGCAAGGGGATGTCCCCTACTTGTGTCCCCATCCTCGGGGCGTTTTTGTTTTCCAGATGCCTGGCTTTACCCCGGAAGCGCTTCCCCGGGTAAGCCTGAAATTTAGTTACATTCTTACTTTAATGGCGAAGGTTCCACGAGTACCTAAGAATAAAATCCCTAGTGTTGCATCTAACTACACCACTTGCGATTGCTAGACAAAAATTGGACTAAGAAGCACCATCAAAAACTAGAGCAAGTAATTGGAGGAGAATTTTGTGAGATAGATAGTTTTGCTAGCAATTCTTCATAGACTGTAGCATTTCTATCTTTCAAGTTATTCCAAGGAGCATACACGGCGAGAAAGTTCGAAAGGATTTTCAAGTGAGGTTTATAATTGAATGAGGATGATTAGAGAGTGTTTTGAGTGGAATAAATTATGGCCTTTGACAAGTGTATATTATGTAGTATCTCAACCTTTGGCCATGGTAAGTTACCATACTTCATATGAAGAGTTGCATATGAACAAGTGCTCGATTGTTTCATTAGCTTTGTGGTATTGACTGCATCGATGTTGATCCAATGATGCCCTTGTTGATCAAGTTATCACAGTGAGGGTTTTGGAGTGCTAATTTGGACGATTATAAAACTTAACTTTATGAATTGCAAGAAAGTGAACTAGATGTTTAACTAGGGGAGGTCGATCTCTGAATTTCCCTTGCTGTAAGAAGCTTGGCCCCTTCTTTAATAGCGAAATCACCTAATTTGGAAGTTAGTCATAAAGCAAATTGTCATCTTGGTTGTAGTAAGTGGGTCTGTATTAATTGAGATTGTCTCACATTGTAATCTCTATAAAAGGTGACCAAATGATTTATTGTCAACCCCAAATTTAGGCCAATCAATTATATTTTAAAGTCTTTTGAATTCTCTTCTTTTTTTGCTACTCAACTTTGTCAAGACACTGAGAATGGGTTTATTTATTGATGATTGTATGGCCCCAAAATGTAACCTTATTACAACTAAATCACAACCATGAAATATGTTTGGAAAGCAAGTTAACCAAATTTTACCATTAAGCTTTGGATTTTGGAAGACCCACCTTTAGGATTGATACCCACCTTTAGGGTTGATTGTTGAAAGAAGATCAACATGGTTGGATCCAATATAGTTAGCAATGATAATTTTTATTTAGAACATCTAAGGAGGGTTGAGGAGTTACAACTAGCCTAGGTCAGGTATAATTACATATGAACAGAATGGCAAATCCTCAAGCTGCCACTCAACTTGTCTTTGGTATACCCACCTTTAGGGTTGATTGTTGAAAGAAGATCAATATGGTTGGATCCAATATAGTTAGCAATGATAATTTTTATTCTAGAACATCTAAGGAGGGTTGAGGAGTTACAACTAGCCTAGGTTAGGTATAATTACATATGAACATAATGGCGAATCCTCAAGCTGCCACTCAACTTGTCTTTGGTAACTATTTGGCAATAGGAATGATTTTTTTTCCTTTTTGTTTGCCTTCCTCCTTGAATGTATTTTCTAGGATCATGTTAGATAGATTTAGAAAGTTGTCTAGCAATATTTGGCTTTCCTCTATGGGGATGTCCAAATATTCAAATTCACCCTAATGAATTCCTTTTCCAAATTAGAGGAAAGGAAAACCAAGGTCCTCCCTAAGGAAGTATTAAGAGTGTAAAAGTTGTCAACTCAAAGGTGTTGAGATGAGATCCAGATGTTGACTTACAAAATGAAACTATTGCAATAAAATATTTTTCAAATGTATACAAATTTAAAGTCTGATTAGTTAACATTTGAATGCCCATAAATAAACAAA
>MU223799.1:211729-222354 GCA_018584345.1 Thuja plicata
TTGCAATAAAATATTTTTCAAATGTATACAAATTTAAAGTCTGATTAGTTAACATTTGAATGCCCATAAATAAACAAACCATAAACATGCAATCCATATCTAGATTTACATGGAGAAACCCCTTTGAGAAAAAATTCTTATAGAGAAAGAGGACATGTATGTGTTGGTGTTTTCCAACCAATTTCTCTAAATACAGTCTAAAGGTTAGACACTTCTTATCGTCAAGGGTTCTAGATCAGTTGCCAACAAACAAAGACTAACCTCAAGGCTAGATCCTTTTGCACTTTTGGTTCCGCAAGACCAAGGGGGGTAGCCCTATTAGAATACCTTCTAATCTATTTCAACAACTTGTATGGTATAGTATAACAAAGATATTCTCATATTCAAAAACCAAGAAATGTTAAATGATCCGTTGTTTGGCTATTATCTCATTTCTTGGGTGTTCCCGACAAAAGGAGTTAATAAGTAGGAGTTTTCACAACAAGTCAAATTGTGATATTGCTATCAAGATTCAACTGTGTAGTTTTCGGGTCAAACTCATTGACCCATGTTTCATGAGTAGTGGTTCACAAGAACCCATCTATCATGAGAATTAATGGAACACTTGGCACTCATTGCATCTAGGTGATACTCACAGGGGTGTGATGCTTATAGGGGTGAATCATTGGGCCTTCCTGGGAGGCCACCCATCCCAGTACGACTCCAACTTAGTGTGCTTAATCATGGAGTTTCCTCCAAGGTGAAGTCCACTTAGCTTGCTACCCCATTTGCAAAACCTTCCGCAAGTGTTGTGCCTTATGAACCACTCATTATAGAGCCCCTTTAGCTCATCAATTGTTAAGTAGGAGTTTTTACAGCAAGTCAAATTGTGATATTGCTATCAAGATTCAACTGTGTAGTTTTCGGGTCAAACTCATTGACCCATGTTTCATGAGTAGTGGCTCACAAGAACCCATCTATCATGAGAATGATTGGAAACTTGCAGCAATTGCATCTAGGTGATGCTCTCAGGGGTGAAGCATTGTGCCTTCCCGAGAGATCACCCATCCTAGTACAACTCCAACTTAAGCTCGCTTAATCATGGAGTTTCCTCCAAGGTTAAGCCCACTTAGCTTGCTACCCCATTTGGAAAGCCTTCAGTAAGTGTTGTGCCTTATGAACCACTCATTATAGTGCCCCTTTAGCTCATCAATTGATAAGTAGGAGTTAAAGTTTGTAAAGATATAAGGGATGAGAAGATAGTGTTACATATGGAGGTAGAAATCACGCCAATACAATTTCCTTCATATCTATCTATGTCGTCCAGTGGTAGTGGTCTTAATTGTGCGGATGCCACAAGAGGAAAGAGGAAGTCTAGTGATAGTGGGCAGCCAAGGACAGTTTCAAATATGTTCAGTCCATCCCATTTCATGTAGCCTCTTCTTCTTACTTCAAAAATATGGTCAAAGATATATCTACTGTTGGTCCCTCTTTTGTACCCCCAGGAGTGATAAACTATGCACTACCCTCCTTGACAAAGCATATTCTAAGGTGAGTTTGGTGAAGGATACGAAAACTTGGATGAGGACAGGTTCTATTGTGATGCATGGGTGGACCAATATTAGACATCGGCCACTCATCAACATCATAGTCATGCTCAGTTGGCTTTTAGTTTAACATTTTGAGAGAAGACATAGAGGAGGTTGGGGCCTCAAATGTTGTGTAGGTGATCATTGATTGAACATGTGTGCAAATTGGCTGGCTTGATAGTGTAGGGTGCTTACAAGCACATCTTTTGGACTCCATGTTGTGTTCATGCATTGAACAATGCATTGAAAGTAGAGAAATTAGATTGGGTAATGCAAGTGGTGGCACAAACTAGGAATATTCAAGTGTTTATTTGCAAGCACCACACCTCACTTGCTCTCTTTAGGAATTTTTCAAAGAAATTTCTCAAACATGTGGAGACAAGATATGCTAGTTACTTCATTTTGCTAGAGAGGATGATTGAGGTGCATGAGGGTCTATAATTGATGGCAGTGAATTCAGAGTGGAATAGATGGCCTAATTCAAGCATTACTGAAGGAAAAGCCATCGAACAAGGAATCTTTGATGATGATTAGTGGTCAATTGTGAGGTAAGACATTGCTGATTTTCTGATTTTATTAAAAACTTTCTGATCTTAATATTTTAATTTTATTGTTGAATCTTTTGAAGTTTCTAAGTTTCCTAATTGTCAATTAAGTAACTTTGAAACTGATTATCTTTAATCTTATTGTTATTTGATTTCTTTTTTGCACTTTGTAGATATGTTTGCTCCTTCATCTCGCGTGTTGTAGATGTCGTTAGATATGCTGATACAAACTCTCCTAGCCTTGGAAAGATATATGAGACAATTTGACGACATGATTCAAAAGATGAAAGAAGTAATTTCGGCTAAGAATCATAATTCAGACTCATGAACATCGTATTATTAAGCCCATTATCACGCAGAGGTGGAACATTATGAACACCCCTCTTCATATGGCAACCTTTGCACTAAATCCAAAATGGTATGAGCCTAAGCCTGGAAGGTCACTTCCTTGATGATGATGAGGTGAAACATGTGTTAATGAAGGCCCTTCAAAAGATGTTTTCACCTGAGTAGTCCGATAAGCTTTGTGACCAATGGGATGCCTTCTCAAATCTTAGTGGTCCAAACTTCAACGCACTAGAGGTAGAGATCGATAGAGCAGTATTGGCTCAAAACGACCTATTGGATGGTGGCAATGGCATGGGTTGGATACACCAGAGTTGAGGATGCTTGCTATTCGCCTCCTTTCATAGTCTGTTAGCTCCTTAGCTGCAAAGAGGAATTGGTCTACACATGGTTTTATCCACTCCATCAAGAGGAATAATCATACCTTTGGATGAGTGGAGAACTTAGTTGCTGTGCATAGTGTACTGCGACTTAAGGATCGTCAAACTCCAGAGTATCGACATAGTCCAACTTTATGGTGGAATATTAATCATAAAGACGACACCCAGGTTGATGAATAGGTTTACCTATAGACGAGCAAAGAAGTTAGTGGTTGTGCATTGTTCTCTGCAAATTAAGGATTGTCAGATTTCAGAGTATCGATAGAGACCAACTTTACAATGGGATATTAATTCCAAAGACAACACCCAGGTTGATGAGGATGAGGCACGTGAGGCTGAGGTTGACAGTGGTAGTGACTTAGAGGACATTGATTTTGATGAAAATTAAGGTAGCAAAATACTTTTTTTGTTTTACATTTGAGTTTTCGGCGTCTTTTGATACTTTTGACATATATGATTGTTGAAACTAGCAGCCTTTGGGCATTTTGATATTTATATTACATGCATATTGACATTGATTCAATGAATGATATTTATGAATGTATGAAAGCAATGTGAATTAACTATTAAGTTACATCATGTATATGAATTTATGAATTTCAACTCTCTTTTGAACTCTCATTTCAACTCAATTGCTATATATAATGTATACGATGAATGATTTATCAATATCGTTATATGAATGTTTGAAATTTCCCTATATATTTTAAATTTCCCCTATTTTTTATATAGTTGTCCCTTCTGCCTTCCCCTGTTGTCCCCAAAAATGGCCAAAAAATATTTGTCCTAGAAACCCAGCCCCTCGGAAACGTGGGGTAACGTAGATCAAAACTAATTTAAATTCCTTTGTTCGTGTATGAGAGCCCAATTGTGTGCATATTCCACAAATTCATTGTCTTCATCTATATTTTACTGTCACACCTTCATGCCACTCTTTATCTCCTCCCTCCCTTTTCTTCTTACATTTTCTTATTTCTGTTTTATTAATTTTTTCTTGTGTTTGCCTTACACCTTCCACGCTCTCAGTCAATACTTCTTTACTCTGCCCTCGTCTCTTTTCCTTTGTGCATTCTTCTGTATCTTCCGTTTGTATTTATCATATGCAAAGCACTTTTGGAAGGTCATGATCATTTCAAAGAACTTGATTTGAGTACAAATGGTATCACTGGAATTGGAGCTAAGGTTGCAGCAGAAACTGTTGCAAACAACACTAATTTCATTTTGCTTAATATTAATGGGGATTTCATTTTTGAGGAAGGAATTGAGACCATCAAAGATGTGCTCAGAAAAGGTTCCAAGGGTGTTTATCGTGCTTGGATTTCTAGAAGAAAATGATGAAGAGGGGGTGGAGGTGATGATGAAGGAAATGAAGATGATAATCAAGATAGGGATGAAGAGTAAAGTAGTGATGATTTACATAGAGAGGAGAAACTTGAGAGCCTGAAAATGTAGTATTCCATGGAGATCTTTAGTGTAGGCATATACATTAGGACAATTTCGGATACACTAATCCCTTGAAGGTGAACTTTCACAATTATAGCAACCATAGTGAGTCCTTTTTGGCTTTACAAAGCTAATTCACCATTGGCTTTGCAGAGGTAAGTCCATTTCCTTTTGAATATATGAGCTTATTATATGAACTAGAGGCTTCCCAATGTTGCAAATGTCGACTCTCCTTCCTTCGAGTCGTATTGTTTTTATTTTGCATTACTCGTGGCATTGAAACTGTTGGTCATTTTGCCATCATCTTTTATGATGATAGGTTTGTTAGGAAGAGCCGTTGTTCATAAGGTCTACTTCTGCAGTTGCTATTTCTATAAGGGACATGGCTAAAAATGTGTGAATGGCCGACTTTTAAGATTCAAATGTTTTTTCTTTGGTTATATATATTTAATATTTTTTCTCTCATATTTTGTTTCTCTATATACAAATATGTCAATTTATATGAACATATGAAATAATTATAGTCTTTTAGTTGAATTTATTGTTAATCCAGGACTTTTATTCTAAATCATTTTCCTAGTCTTTTAGTTGAATTTATTGTTAATCCAGGACTTTCATTCTAAATCATTTTCCAAATTGACAGATTTTTATCTGTATTACTCAGGGACGTGTCCCCGGCCTAAAAATCCCTATCCCCGTACCAAAAATGTTTTCGGGACGGGGGGACAGCCAGGGGATATCCCCATACCCATTTTTTTCAAAAATGCAAGAAACATATTAGAAACTCGGGGATGTTGCCGTTATTTTGCGGGGACGACCATATGTCCCGGGGACGACGGGGATGCCTTAGTCATCCCTTGACCGTCCCCAATGGAAAAGAGTTGCAGCCAGTTAAAGAAAACATACAAATTCTTTTAAAATAGTCATTCTTTGTTATTCTTATGTGGGGTCGCTCCTCCCAAATTTACCTTAAAATGCCTTTTGTTTTATTTTTGGCTCTTTAGTTGTATTTCTCTCGTAACAAGTAGAGCAACAACAAAGAGGGTTTGAAGAAGCCAATGAGAGAAGAGGAGTAACAACAAGTACAAGTGATAGAAGGGAGAGAGGGAAATTTTCTTGCTTGAAACTTGGAAGAGGTAAGTTACATCCTTCCATTCTTTTGTTTTTCAAGCCTGAAAAGTCTGTTTTTTAATTTTTTTTGCATTGTTTTAGTATTCATTGTTCAATCTCAAAGAAAATCAAAATGAGCAACAATGAGGGTGGTAGTAGTGTGATTGAATTGAAAGTGGGTGCTGAAAGGGTTGAAGCTAGTAGTGGGCAGAAACTTGACTTGTTTAAGTGCCCTTCAACAATCATGAACAAATATGCAAAGGGCCATTTCAACAAGAAAAAACCTTTTCTCCAATATGTTACACCTAAGGGTCAAAAAAAAAACTTAGAGGGGACTAGGGTGTGGGATTGTCATGTTTGTTTGGATGACTTTAGGGGAAGCTGCACAAGGGTGAAGTCTCATTTTTTGGGTGTTGCGTGCCATGGGGTTATAGCTTATCCAAATTTAACTGAATAGGAGAGAATAAAGTGCCATAGATTGTACATGGAGGTTGAAATGGGGAAACAAGGTTTGGCAATCTCGACACCTTTTTCAAGTGCACAATCATCTAGACCTATGTCATCCACTATTGGCAGTATTCCTGTTGAGACATGAGGAAAGAGGAAGGTGAGTGGTGGTGGGAAGGGAGAAATTGTTGAAAGTATGTTTAATGTGTAAGCACAAGAAGCTACAAAGTCATCCATTGCCAAATTCGTTTTAGCTCATGCTATCTCGTTCCATGTGGCACATTCTTATTTCAAGCAAATGGTGAAATATACAGCCACTATGGTCCCTAATTCATACCCTCTAGTGATCATAAGCTGCGAACTACCCTACTAGACAGAGTATTTTAAGGTTAATGTGTTGTTGGAGGATATAAGACGCACTTGGGTGAGGATATGCTGTTCTATTATGATGGATGGGTGGACTGATGTTAGACATCGACCACTCATCAACATCATTGTCACATCCCCTGTTGGTTCTTATTTTTTGAAAGCCGCGGATTGTTTAGGGAAGTGTAAGGATGCTGTGTTCTAGTTTACCATTTTGAGAGATGCCATAGAGGAGATTGAGCCCGCTAATGTTGTACAGGTGATCATAGATTCAACACGTGCATGCAAATCAATAGGTTTGGACCCTTTGTTGTGGTCATGCATTGAAAGACATAGGGAAGATAGATTGGGTGAAGCAAGTGGTCTCAGATGCTAGAGAGGTTCAAATGTTCATTTGCAACCACCACATGTCACTTGCTCTTTTTAGGTCCTCTTCAAAGGAGTTCCTCAAACCAGTTGAGACAAGGTATGCCAATTACTTCATTTCATTAAATTATTTGAATTTCATTTCATGCAAACATTAGGAAACTAGAATTTTGTAACTTACGTGTGTATCGATATTCACTATTCCAATTACATTGAGCCTTATAATTATACATATTGATATTATAGGTATGCCACTTCATCTAGATGGAGAGGATGCTTGAGGAGCATGAGCCTCTACAATTGATGGTGGTGAATCCAGAGTGGACCCAATGGTCTAATTCTAGCTCTCAAGAAAAAATAGTCAAGCAAAATATCCTTGATGAGAATTGGTGGACCATAATAAGGTAAAAACTAATAAGCTATGTTACCCCAGGTTTTTGGGACGAGGGGACATGGGGACGGGGAAACGGGTCTCCGGGACGGTTTTTTTTTCTTGGAGCAGGGGGGCGGCAGGGGACGACAGTGGGAACAACTATATAAAAAATAGGGAAAATTTAAAATATATAGGGAAATTTTAAATATTCATATAAAAACATGGATAACGCATGCTTATATAAATTATAGAACCTTAACATATAATGTTTGTGTTAAATAATTTAACTTTAGAGTTCACATGAGAGTGGAAATCAAACAAATTGTCAAAACTGAAACATTAGTTTTATGGGACAGCCAAGGGAAAGGTTTCCGGAAGTTTCTGAGTTTCCGAGACGTCCCAGAAACGGGGACGGGTCAATTTTTGCCGGAAACGCGTTCCCAGGTAACATAGCTAATAAGTTGCTGATTTTATTTAAAATTAAATATTAGATTGTTGATTTTAATATTAAATTTGTGATTATAATTCTTTTGAACGTTTTGTTTGCATTTTGTAGATATCTTTGCTTTGCCATCTCACTCATCGTAGATGCCATTAGATATGCCGATAGAGACTATCCTAGTCTTGGAGATATATGAGACATTTGACAATATGCTTGAGAAGATAAAGAAAACAATTTTGGCTAAGGATCCTACTTTGGGGTTATATGAGCAACATATAGGCCTATTGTGACGTGGAGGTGGAACATAATGAATACCCCGCTTCATATGGCAGCCCGCGCTCTAAATCCCAAATGGTATGGAGAAATGGATGGAAGGGTGCCTCCATGTGATGATCCAGAGGTATTAGATGGGTTTACACAAGCCATTAATAAGATGTTTCCAGAGGAGGCTTCCATACTTTGTAATGTCCCCATTTTGAGCGAGCATTGGAGTTAGTGGATTTAGCCTATCATTGGGTCCTTGTAGGCTAATGCTGGTGATTAGAGGACCCCGTTGTGGGTTGTGGCCCCGTTTTGAGGGACTTACTATTTATAGTAAGTCAACAGTTGGTTCCATGGAGCGCAGATGATTTAGAGGAGTTATATGATGCTCTAAGATTTTATTTTTTGGCTTCTGGTTTGGGCTCCAAGATTCTTGGAGGGAGCGTCTATTTTTAGTAAGTCACCCCCGTCAAGTTCATTCATCATATTTCATCATCAGGATCACTACTGTGCGGTCAGATTTTGATTCTGATGCTAACTCGCAAGACGGGTGAATTATAATTATTATTTAATTAAATCGGCTAAGGTTGCTATTTTTATTGTGATTGTATTTTGGGCATCTTAGTGTTATAGCTCATTGGAACCGGGTTGAAAAGTTTTAAATCCCGAGCTCATAAAACAGGGACCTTATGTGTCAGAATATGGTTATTTTAATAAAAGGGTCTCTTTTCATCATTAAAGTGTAAAGAAATATAATAGTTTATTATGTTTCAAATGTGCACATAAAGCATAGTCTTTATGTAAGTGAAATGTGTGATTAATAAGCTAGGGTTAGATTTCTCGTGGAGAGATTATAAAAGACATGGAGAAGAAATCGAATGCATTATTCATTATGCTATTCATTCATTCATGAAAAATACGGTTTGAGTTTGGGAGAAGTTCAAGGGTCTGAGTATTTGTATGTTGAAAGAATTGTGAATTCTTTACAGTAATCAGCACCTTGAGTTGGTGAAATATTCCAACGAATTGTGCATCATCTTCAACTACATTCAGTGGTTGAGAGTGTGATTAATGAGGAGTGAATTTGTATTGCGTAATGGTTTGATATTAGCTCATTGCTGGGCGTGGACAATTATTATTGGCAGCCACCACTTTCCCTTTGATCCGCCACAGTCAGAGAATGAAGGACTTTAGGATATCACAGGGTCTTTCCTATGTTTTTAAAACAAATTTTCTATGGGTGATAATTGTAATTATGAATAGTTTATTTGGTGAATATAATTTGAGAGGAGAATTTGTGCTAAATTTGCAAAAGTAATTTGAAATTCCAAGCATTGTTCTTTGAATTCTGATATTTGTTAGTAAAATTCATATAACATTACAATTTCAAAACAAATACATCTTTTACAAGTGAATTCAGTGATAGAGCCAGGCAGGTTCTTTAGAGTGGTATCAGAGCGGTTTCCTGCCACCCTGTGGGGTGAAATTTATTGGGCTTACTTGTTTGACTTGAGTGATCAACACTCTTGCTTTAATTGCAGTCATGGACATATACAGGAAATCTGGAAAACGTGGGAACCAGTTAGACAGTTTATCTGAGTTAAGAAAGAAAACAAATGCCTTAGTTAAGGATATGGAGAAACGAAGGCAAACACTGGAAAGATTAAATGCACCACTTTTAGATCTTGCAACTATCAATAAAGCAACAAACTACTTGGTTTCTTTGTTCAATAGGTCCTCTTCACAGGGAAGATATGAGGAGAGACGTGAGTTGTTTACAGGTGAGACATCCAGAAATCTCCATGTTGAGTTTTCAGAAGCCGCAGATTATGGTGGACATGTTCCCGTGCTTAGTGGATCAACAACTAGTCCTATTTGCACACCTGAGGCTGGAGAGTTTTGCAGGGACATGTGGATGCGACTGTCTTGTTGGCAGATAGTGGTACCGAGTTTCAACATCTTGAGCCTACCAGAGTTAGTGACAGGGATCAGGCTGGTGACATGTCCACTGCCATTGATGGTAGTTCTACATCAGTTGGTAGTAGTACCAGCGATCTGAGTTTTCGGACAACAGTTCTTTATGTGAGCCTGTCGCTGATGCCGTGGATAGTGGGAGAGTAGAGGATGTTGTAGATATCACTATGGATTCTGCCACCTTGGATGATGATGTTATTTTTGAGGACCGCGAGGGGAGTATTTGAGCTCTGACAGCTCTAATGTTTAAGACAGTTGTCGCAGTGTGGAGTCAGTACAAGAGACTACAGTCTTATCCTGTACTGAGGATGTGAGCATGGAGCTACCCAATGATGACACTCAGGATTTGAGTGTTACAGATGAGTTAGGTGACATAGGTTCATGCCGCAGTGTAGATGATTCACATGATGACATGGAGTCATGTATGCAGTCAAAGATAACAGAGGGGTCTTAGATAGACGATGTTGATACTAGCATTGTGGATACCTCGGATGTTAAGTGTGAGGATGATGGGTGCTGCAATGTGTTTGGTTTTTTATATCAAACATTGGGTGTGGACTTAGCGTTGTCATCCGGTGGTGGTGGGTTCCAGGATCCTTTTCTACAGGGACTCATGGATGAGGATTGGGAAGCATATGAGTGGTAGGAGTTTGTTTCAGCCAGGGCTTCCACTCCTGTAGTTGAGGTGTTTGTAGAGGTACCAGTAGTGATACCTCGCTGGTGGACATGTGCGAGTTTGATAGTGCACATGAGGAGAGTGATTATTGTTAATGTTTTTAGATTCTAACAAGGAATATACAATCTATCGAGTCTTTCAAATACTAAGACACAGGATATAATAAATATTCTCAAGTAAAGAAAGATAATACCCGGATTTCAAGGTCTGAATTTATCCTTTTGTTGGCTTCAAATCTGCACTTTGTATTCTTCAAATTAGTCCCTCAATGTTGTCCTCAATGACTGTTATGAATCAGCTCTTGAAGGTCTTCAATTCGCTCTTCTAGG
>MU223799.1:234080-262310 GCA_018584345.1 Thuja plicata
ATCCTGGTTCCGACGAGCTATAACACTAAGGTGCCCAACATATAATACCAACAATAATGACAACCTTAGCAAATTTAATCAAATAATAATAATAATTCACCCGTCTTGCGAAAACCACTGAAGAAGCTTCAAAATCGAAATATGTTTGCACTGGAGTGATCCTGATGATAAAAGATGATGAACAAACCTGACGGGGGGGTGACTTACTAAAAATAGACGCTCTCTCCAAGATTCTTGGAGCCCAAACCGGAAGCCAGAAATGAAAACCGCGAGCATCATTCAACTCCTCTAACTCATCTGAGCTCATCGGAACTATCCCTTGACTTACTATAAATAGTAAGTTCACACCAATGACCCTCTAAACCCCTCGCCAGACCACGAGGATCGCAATAATGACTTGGCACCATCATTTCAATGACCTGCTGAAAAATGGGGACATTACAGAACCTCTCTAGCTTCTGACACCACTTGCTTCAACCAATCTATCTTCCCTATATCTTTTAATGCATTGTTCAATGCATGGACACAATAAGGGGTCCAAAAGATGTGCCTGTAAGCACCCTCCGCCATCAAACCATCTGATTTGTACACACATGTTGAATCTGTGACCACTTGTACAACATTAGCGGGCCCAATCTTCTCTATGGCATATTTCAAAATGGTAAATTGGAACTCTACATCCTTATGCTTCCGTGAACAATCCACGACTTTTAGAAAATAAGAACTAGCAGGGGATGTGACAGTGATATTGATGAGTGATCGATATCTAACATCAGTCCACCCATCCACCACAATAGAGCAGGCCTATCCTCACCCAAGTCCATTTCATATCCTCCAATTACACATTAACTTTGGAGTACTCTTTGTCTAGGAGGGTAGTTCACAACTTATGATCACCAGGGGGTATGAATGAGAGACCCATAGTGGCTATATCTTGCACCATATGTTTGAACTAAGAACATGCCACATGAAATGGGATAGTATGAGCAAATGTTTTTAGCAATGGATGGCTTTGTAGTTTCCTGTGCTTGCGCATTAAACATACTTTCAAGTGTTCTTCCCTCCTCACCATCACTCACCTTCCTCTTTCCTCTTTCCTCAACAAGACTACTATTAATAGTGGATGACAAAAGTTTAGATGATTGTGCACTTGAAAAAGGTGTCGGCATTGCCAAACCTTGTTTCCCTATTTCAGCCTCCATGTGCAATCTATGACACTCTATTCTCTCCTCTTCAGTTAAATTTGAACAATGTATAACCCTATGCAATGTAATACCCAAAAAATGAGACCTCACCCTTGTGTAGCTGCCCCTAAAGTCATCCAAACAAACATGACAATCCCACACCCTAGTCCCTTGATTTTTTTTTTCTTTTGACCCCTAGGTGTAACATATTGGAGAAGAGGTTTTTTCTTGTTGAAATGGCCCTTTGCATATTTATTCATGATTGTTGAAGGGCACTTAAACAAGTCAGGTTGCTGCCCACTACCACCGCCCTCACTGCTGCTCATTTTGATTTTCTTTGAGATTGAACAATGAATATTGAAACAATGCAAAAAATTAAAAAAACAAACAAACTTTTTAAGCTTCAAGCTTTGAAAAAAATTGAAAAACAAAAGAATGGAAGGATGTAACTTACCTCTTTCAAGCTTCAAGCAAATGATTTGTCCTCTCTTCCTTCTATCACTTGCACTTGCAGCTTCTCCTCTTCTTTCAATGGATTCTTCAAACCCTCTTTGCTGTTTCTCTACTTGTTGCTATGAAAGAAATACAAGAAATGAGCCAAAAACAAAACAAAAGGCATTTTAGGGCAAATTTGGGAGGAGGGGCCCACATAAGAATAACAAAGAATGACTCTTTTAAAAGGGATTTTTTTTTAATTGGCTACAACTCTTTTCCATCGGGGATGATCGTCTGTCTCGGGAATGGTCGAGGGATGGCTAAGGCATACCTGACCGTCCTCGGAATGTATGGCTGTCCCCCCAAAATAATTGCAACGTACCCAGATTTCCGGGACGTTTCCTGTCCTGGAAACATTTCTGGTACGAGGATAGGGGTTTTTAGGTTGGGGACACGTAAATGTCCTATAAATGTTTTCGGTACAGGGACATGGGTTTTTAGGTTGGGAACGTGTCCCCAGGTAACACAGTTGAAATGTTGTATGTTAAGGTTCTATGAATGTTTAAATGACATGTTTTATCCATGTTTTCATATGAATGTAATGTATATATGCAAATTTCCCTTTATATTTTAAATTTTCCCTATATTTTATATAGCTGTCCCCAAACTTGGCAAAAAAAATTGTCGTCTTGGATTGTCACTCATCCCTTGCCCTCCCCATCTCAGCAACTTGGGGTAACCTTGATTTTTATGCTTGAAATATCGTATTTGTCTCAATATTATTATCAATGTTGCATAATTTGGTTATGAAATTAAAGCTTCCAAGGTGGATTTTGATTGGATATAATATTTTATACTATGCTCCACTCCATGGGGATGCGTCCCCTGTGATTTTACCATTGTTCTTGTACCGGGGACACGAGGACAACATTTTGAAGTACCTTGTCCATTCCCAATTTCTACAAAATTTCGAAAAGTGGTTATGAGACGGCTCCGAAAGTGGTCAGGGACGCAAGGGACAACCAAGAGTCCTCCAGATGGCTAGTTTAAAAATAAGCACATTTTTTTAATTTGAGAGAAAGGCTGGTTGTGGCCACAAAGACACCCAAACCACAATAAACAATACCAAAGCCTAATCCAGGCATAAAATAACCAAAAAGAAGGGAAAAAAATCATTTGCACATTGCAAAGGAGAATTGTAGCGAGAAAAAGGAGCAGCTGGTCAAGGAGTGAACAACAGTTGAAAGAGGAAGTTAGAGCATCATATTTACTTGATTTAGACTCTTAGACCTATCATATGTTGATTATGGACAGCGATATATTTTATGTTTTTGTATTTATATGTTTATAAACCCTCATTCTAGCAGTGACTTGATTCTAGTTCTGATTTAGATTTAGATTCTTAGACCTACCATGTGCTGTTTATGGACAACCATATACTTACTTGTACTTATATCTTGACATAACGATTATTATGGACAGCTGATTATGGAATTGGACTTCTATGCTTACTGTTTACTTTTAGTAGTTTAGTATTTTCATTGTTGAAACTTGGAGCCTTTGGGCATTTTTGCTATATGTATGCCATATATTGACAATGAAAGCATTTGAATTTTGTTAATTTGCTTATCAATTCACATGTGAAATCTCAATTCAAGTCTAATGCTATGTATTAAGCTTCTAAAATATCTATGATGAATGCTTTATCAATGTTATGATATGCATATTTGAAATTTCTCTCTATATAAAGATTCCCCTATATTTTAAATAAAAATAGCCGTCCCCTACCGTTCCCTAAAAATTGGCTCTAAAGAGTCCCCGTACCGGAAACACGTCCCACCATCCCCTGCCATCCCTGTCCCCTGAGACTCTGTGGAGCATAGATTTTATAGTTTATTTCAATCACATGTTTGTTTAAGGAGTTTTATAGTACTACTTTTTGAAATATTCAGCTGTCTGTAAAACAATACAGCTATCAGCTAAGAGACTAAAGATAATTTCTGTCAGGGCTGACAAAGACGGCCAAGTTCACAGAGATACAAAAAACTTTACATATGAGCAGATTTCCACCAAAAGAGGATCTATAACATCATATAGGCACAAACACAGACCAGAAATTCAGAGTTGAAACTCTGGGCAATATGCATGTTACAAGTAAGCATCAAGAGAAAACTGAAGCCTTGTACATGGAGGAAGATTTAATCTTTTCTTTATACCCTTAATTCTTTTTATTCAGGAAAAGCAGGATTGGGAGGGATCAGCTCTAGAGAGAAAGCAAAATTCAGGTTTCATCTGTCCTTTTCTACATCCCTAGGATAACTACATTCTGTGCCCTCAGTTGCTTCATCATCTTCTGCAAGTCTGTTAACATCGAACATAAAGTTTTTGTTCATTTTGCTGATTCTTTCCCTAATTGGAACTGATTCGTCATTATTAGTTACTACAAATTTAATTACCATCTTTTCAACCACCTTTTGATCATTCTTCCTTGCCAGGGAGTTGCCAGAATCTGTCATTTCTTTTTCTGTAGGCAGGCCCTACAAGATATCTTCATTCTTCAATAGCTAGCAGGAGTCTCTCATCTTGCAGTTTTTGGCTTCATTCTCACCTGCCAAAGCAATTTTCTACAATATTCCTTTTCAAGCCCTTTCACAGCTCAAACCAAGCATGGTTTCCTAATTCTTTCCAGCCAACTCTTCAATAGCTAAGCCAGAATGTGACTGGTTACTTTCTCTCTCTTTGACTTCATTATGATATATCACTCTTAATGGTCTCAGTAGTATCGCATCAGAATTGCGTTTGGCCATGGTTACTCATTGGATTGGTTACCCTGTTTTAACTTAATTTCTGCTATCCACAGTAAGTCATAGTTATTAAGTAGATGTCCCTTAGTCATGGCATGAATGCATTACACTATATGCTCCTCGTTGCTTGAATATTCCTGTTTTGCTTGAGGTTTGAATAGAGATAGATTCAACCCATTTTGTTTGTTCAGGAGTAACTTCACGTCTCTCCAAGATTTGGAAACCTAAACACACTGTAATTAGTTTGAAGTATAAATATAAAGCATCTTTTCATTTCATCAAGGAAACACATCCCTACCTTAAATTCTTGGGTTCCATTTAGCAATCCCATCAACTAGGAACTAAAAACATATGATCGCTCCCAGAACTACATCCAAAATATTTGGGATGATATGACTGGAACAAACTTGCAGGGATACAGATACAGATACAGATAACAATACGGGTATGGTATTGGACATGGATATGGCCATTTCTTAAGACCCCAAATATGGATATGGTTGGATACGACATTCATAAAAAACAAATGAACATATATTTAACACATTTTTCTAATTTATTACAGGACATTTTCATTACTTTAAAAGCAATATAGATATGTAAGTGCTACATACATAATTTTAAGTTGATTTAAATATTTACAATATTCAAAAATGGTAGAGTTGCTTTGGAAGATAACCCAAAAAATTGGGTAGTTGAAATAGAAAAACATTTCATTTGTCTTCCTCATTTGGGGTAGGTTAACGAGTATACAAACTAAAAAAAAAGTTGCATGATTGAAGTTTGTTTTAAAATAAGGAAGATTTATGTCAAATTTTTAAAAAATCAAATCACATAGCATTTCAAAGTTGGAAAAATAAGGGTTTTTGGACACGTGGGTAGGGAATCCGATGTGTATCAATGCCATATCGTATCCATATCCGATACGGATGCGGGGATACGTGCGCCTGAGGAGGGGCAGAGGAGTTTCTGGCTACTCTGGACTGAAAGATAGCACGAAGATGGGGATGATGACAAATCTAAATGGATTGAAGGTAGAATTGGGAAATCACGAGTGAGAATACATCCTCATGCCATCTTCTTTTCAATATTGTTTTTGAAAATGTTCCAATTTATTAAATGCTGCCTGGTCTTGTTCAAGTCAAAGGCACTTTTATTATCTAATGCAGTTGTTAAGCATAGTGGTCTGTCAAACCTCTTTTGATGTTTGAAGATGAGCATACGAATTTCCATGAATAGAAGTCTTCATGTTTTTGAGGATAGGCATCAAATAGTAATGGATTTGTTTGAAAATTTCTGGTTTATAATTGTGATAAAAAAATTCCTGCACGGTTTTAAATCAGAAATTTTTAAAATCATTATAGTGAACTATAGAAATATCATATCTTTAAAGGATTTTTTATTGAAAGCCATTAGAAAATGACTCTCATGAGTAAAATTTTAACAAAGATACAGTCTTGTTGCAACTGACTTGCATCCATTTTCAGAAATTTGAGGGAACATGCCTGATACAGTGCTTCATAAATTTAGTCTTAGCTCTCCCTCAGAATGACGGAGATTGGAGATGGAATGCCAGCACTCCTTTTCTCATATATTTTAATAGCTGCTTAAGCTGGCTTTCTCCTAGCCTTCATTTTATTAAACATTTTACAGTAAATAAATTGAAATCTAAACCAAGAACACGACTCTAGATCAAAGGCTTCCTCGGGGAAAAGATTGAGCATTTGGATGATATGAACTATCAAATTGCAAGAGCTCTTAAAGTGTGTTGAGCATGTTTTATTGTTTTGTCTCAAGCCTCAAGATGTATGGTATTGGATTCACTGTTGGTTTTCTTCATACCATTAGAACTCTACACTTGGCAGTTGGCTATTTGTTGGGGGAGAGAGCTATTTGGCCTGTACTTATAGAAAACTTATGGCATGCTGTTAGAATAAAAGTTCTGAATCAAACATGGAAAAATGACTATTCAAGGAAACAATGATATTCTATTCCCCTTGGATGACAAAGTATTTGTTAGGCTAAATGTATTCTGAAAATGTTGAAAGTCAAGCGGACTACATGAATTTGAGTTAACCCATTTTTAACAACAGTTTTTTCTTTAAGAGAAACTTACTTTACGTACAATGGCCAGAGTCCCTCTGGTGGATTTTATGAACATAGGCAATTGGATAGCAAAGATCTGCATCTAGATCTTGGTCAGGGTTGGGTGTGATCTCCTTGCTAGATAAGCGCTTTTCTTGAATCTCTCTTGCCATATCTCCATTTCCCCAACTCAGGTGGAGGAGAGAAAAATGAAGGTGCTGGTGGGTTTGGGCAAAAACTGAGTGCCGCTACATATTGATGAGTACCCTTTTGAACGATTGGGACAATACCATACCACTATTGGTAGTTAGTATTATTTCTTGAACTTCTGAATCCCAAACAAGTCGATTGGGAGTGAGTACACGAAGATTTAGGTTCATTTTAGTTCTTTGAATTTCTTTTTAAGTTCATAGCCTTTGCAGTAGCTTCATCAATGTTACCCACCAAATAAAAAGACTGTTCGGGTAGACCATCTAATTCTTTGGAAAGGATCATTTGAAAACCTCTAATTGTCTCTATTAGACTAACATATTTACCGGGGGAACCGGTGAATACCTTTGCTACAAAAAAAGGTTGTGACAAAAAGCGTTCAATTTTTCTTCCTCTTGCCACAATTAAATGATTGTCTTATGATAATTCATCTAATCCAATAATATCTATAATATCTTGAAGTTCCCTATAATGTTGCAAAGTTTGTTTAACTCCTTGCGCAGGTTCATAAAGTTCTTTGCCTACGATTGAAGGTTGGAGCATAGTTGACGTGGAAGCTAGCGGATCTACCGCTAGATAGATGCCCTTGGCAGCTAATCCTCTCGATAGTACAATGGTAGCATCTAAATGTGCAAATGTTGTAGCAGGAGCGAGATCAGTCAAGTCATCTGCAGGTACATAAACTGCTTGAATGGAGGTTATAGATCCTTCTTTCGTAGAAGTTATTCTCTCTTGTAAAGAAACCATTTCTGTGCTAATAGTTGGCTGATAACCCACTGCGGAAGGCATTCTGCCTAATAATGCAGATACCTTTGATCCTGCTTGGACAAAGCGAAATATATTGTCAATAAATAGAAGTACATCTTGTTTATTGACATCTCAGAAATATTCAGCCATAGTTAAAGGAGTTAAACCTACTCTTATACGAGCTCCTGGTGGTTCATTCATCTGACCATAGACCAGAGCTATTTTGGATTCAGATATATTTTGTTCATTAATGACTCCCGATTCTTTCAATTCCTTGTAAAGATCATTTCCTTCACGGGTACACTCTCCTACTCCACCAAACACAGAAACCCCTCCATGAGCCTTAGCAATGTTGTTGATTAATTCCATAATCAACACCATTTTATCCACTCTAGCTCCCTCGAATAATCCAATTTTTCCTCCATGGTGATAAGGAGCTAAAAGATCCACCACTTTAATGCCTGTTTCAAAGATTGTAAATTTGGTATCCAATTGTGTAAAGGTGGGAGCAAATCTATGAAGAGGAGATGTTGTGAGAGCATCTACAGGACCTAAGTTATCTACGGGTTCCCCAAGAACATTAAAAATTCTCCCGAGAGTAGTTTCACCAACTGGAACACTAAGTGGCCCTCCTGTATCAATTACTTTCATTCCTCTCATCAAACTATCTATAGCACTCATCGTGACAACTTAACTTTATTATTTCCTAATAATTGTTGTACCTCACAAGTCACACTTATTGGTTGACCAATTGTATTGTTATCCTTAACTATCAATGAATTGTAAATTCTAGGCATATTACCTGGAGGGAAAGATACATCTAGTACTGGGCCGATGATCTGAGCAATACATCCTGCCTTCTTTTCTACAAGTGCGGAAACCCCAAAAATATAAGGATTGGTTCTCATAAAAATAATCAAAAAAGGATATTGATTCCAATTGCTAATACTAGAAAAAAACCTAAAAAGCACAAATGCCCTATAATGAGTTGACCAGTCAATAATCATTTAGAGTTATAACTTAAATTTACTTAATTATCTCTTTCTTTGTAAAGTTCAACTTCGATAATGATCTAAAAATGGATTCATTATTTAAATGGAAATAATTTATATATTTATTAAATATTTTATTAAATATATAAATATAGAGGAATATTTACTATATAGTAAAAGTTATGGAAAGAATTGATTTATTTATAGCAAAACTTATGGAAATAATTGATATATTTATATATTAAATTTATAGTAAAACTTATTTGCTGCAATTGAGTAAATAAGCGCAACAAATAAGTTTTACCTACTATTGGATTTGAACCAATGACTCTCTCGCCGTATGAAAGCGATACTCTAACCACTGAGTTAAGTGGGTTATTTATTATCATATATAGATTCGTACTAGAAATAATTCTAGGCATAATTAGACATAAACAATATGCCCTTAACTAGGATTCGAATGATTAAATCAAATATAATTTGTCTTGACAGAAAGTAATTTATTTTATTAGTATGTCTTCAAGACTAAACTGTGAAGGGTTATAGCTCAACTAGGTAGAGCACCTCGTTTACACATGCGCCAATGGTTTTCAGAAGAGTTTATTGGTTCATTCGATTCATAAAATAGGTTTGAGTTTTACTCTATGAATTAGGAGAACAATAGCATGACAAAGATGAAGTTCGTTCTGATTTGAACTATAGATCTAGTTGATATGGTCAATCTCGGGGACATTCAATGCCAGACATAATGAGTACAATACGAGGATCTCAAAAAAAAAATCTTTTCACTTTATGAACTTTGAGGTGTATGAAGTTTCATATTATTCTTTTGGGGTGAGAGAGACTCCATTTGGAGAATCTATGTCTAAGCATGACAGACCTACGTCAATGGAACCTTTTGAAGCACTTTGGGATTGCTTCCGATTTTTTTTTCATTTGAAGCAGACAGAGACATCTTATTATCTGTTCCGGAAAAGAATGACAGACTAACTGATTTTTCCATCAGTTAATGAAAGAGCCCAATGCAATAAAAATGCATGTTGAGTTCTTGGAACAGTTCAAATCATTTTGTTAATAAGAAATTTGATATGTTATACTGAGAAGGTCTATGGTTCGAGCCCGTATAGCCCTATACATATAGAAAACTCTTATATGCTTTCTTGCTCATATTGTCCCTATGATCCGATGCTAGTTTTAAATTAAAAAAGCATCCAATTTTTTCTGTTTAAATGTGGAACTGATGACTTACATAGAATATCATTAAGAAAAAGTAAAGAGGAAATACAAATGAAAAAAAGGCTATTTATTCTAAGTAAAATGAGAATAAATTGTCTTTTGACTGCGACCCAGAGCAGAGTCTTATTCCTGAATATATCTGTTATAGAGAACAACATATTGGACATCGTGTCGGAATGTGGGCACATATATAATCCTTTTATTTTGTTTATGAAAGATTTCATATGTTCCACGGGTGGATCGGTACCTATAGATTATAATCAATATATATATTCGAACTCAGTGGTCTTTTTAATTTGCTAGCACATCTCACATCTTTAGAAACAATGACCCTGAAAGCTCCCTTGTTTTCAATAGAGAAAATTCCCTTACATCAAACCATATTCACACGTTACAACACGAACCAACATGAAGTCTGCCGAATTGTACGGGTTCGAACCATTTCATGTATTAGGATTATTAAATACAAAATATTCTTTTATTAAGTCAATCCTAATACAAAATATTCTTTTATTAAGTCACAGATGAAACATTTTTTTAATATAAAAAATGATAATAAATCATTCGGGAGGGGAGAGAAGCGATTAATAAATTGACAATACAACAAATAATTTTTTTTTTTAAATTTAAAAAAACATGAATCATTTATTTATGTTTCTATTTTTTGAATATGATACTTTTTGGATATATTTATCCATATCCATTCTTATTCCGATTCTGGCATTCTCAATTTTAAGAAGTTTGGCTCCAATAAGTGAAGGGCCGGAGAAAGCCACTAGTTATGAATCAGGTATAGAACCAATGGGAGATACCTGGATCCAATTTAGAATTTGCTATTATATGTTTGCTTTAGTTTTCGTTGTTTTTGATGTGGAAACAATCTTTTTGTATTTGTGGGCTACGAGTTTTGATATTTTGGGTCTATTTACACTTATAGAAGCTTTTATTTTCGCGATTATCTTAATTGTTGGTTTAGTTTATGCATGGAGAAAAGGAGCATTGGAATGGTCTTAACCCCCAAATTTTGGAATGATAAAAGGCGAGGAGAAAATTATCTAAATCTAAAGCCGACGATAAATCTTATAGAATCATCTTTACTTGATCAAACAACTCCAAATTCAATGATTTCCACTACTCTAAACGATCTGTCCAATTGGGTGAGACTTTCTAGTCTATGGCCACTCCTTTATGGTACTAGTTGTTTTATCGAATTTGCTTCATTAATAGGTTCACGATTCGACTTTGATCGTTACGGTTTGGTACCAAGATCCAGTCGTAGGCAAGCCGACCTTCTTATAACAGCCGGAACTGTGACAATGAAAATGACTCCTTTAGTGAGATTATATGAACAAATGCCAGAACCAAAATATGTAATTGCTATGGGAGCATGTACTATTACAGGAGGAATGTTTAGTACATATTCTTATAGTACCTTTCGCGGAGTAGATAAGTTAATTCCCGTGGATATCTATTTGCCGGGTTGTCCCCCTAAACTAGAAGCTATTATAGATGCTATAATAAAACTTTGTGAAAAAATAGCTCAAGAAATATCTGAAGGTAGAAACGAGTTTCAACAAAAAAGAGGTATTTCACTAGAAAGCATATGTTTCATATCGGGTCTAGTATTCTTATGGAAAATAAGGAGGATAAGTTTTTTCATCAATCTTATGAATCTCGTGAATCGATTTCAAAGATATCATACCCTTTGAAACATTTGAAAGTATGAGAGTTTGCTGGCGAATGAATAATCGTTAGTAAAAAGTAACGAGCAGGAAATAAATTTTGAAAATTCCATGAGAAATGCAAATCTTTGTATAGATACTTTGACAATAAATAGTAATCAAATGCAAGGTCGATTATCTTCTTGGCTAGCCAAACATAAGTTAGCTCATAGACCTTTGGGTTTTGATTACCAAGGCACAAAACATTACAAATCAAATATGAAGATTGACTCTCTATAGCTATTGCTTTATACGTTTATGGTTTTAATTATCTTCGTTCTCAGTGTGCTTATGATGTAGCACTAGGGGGTTCCTTAGCTAGTGTATATCATCTTACAAGAATAAAGGATAATGCAGATGAACCTGAAGAGGTATGTATAAAAGTATTTGTCCCAAGGGAAGATCCCAAAATCTCGTTTGTTCTATGTATTTGGAAAGGTGCCGATTTCCAGGAACGGGAATCTTATGATATGTTGGGAATATTTTATGAAAGTCATCCATGTCTAAAATGTATATTGATGCCAGAAAGTTGGATTGGGTGGCCTTTGTGCAAAGATTATATTGCACTTGATTTTTATGAAATACAAGATTCTCATTGAGTGCAAAAATAGAAAAAAAAGAGATACATTCTAGTATAAGATATTTAGAATAAAATAAGATTCTGGCCGCAGGCAAATTATAATTCATTTGAATTCTCCTATATTTATTCAAGAATATAGGATGAATACAATAGTTTTATTCATATCGCAATCATTGTTTTACTACGGGCATGTCATGTACAAAAAGGAAAACTCCTTTTTGATTAGATTATATTAGTTTAACCATCAAATCTTTTTCGATTTGAGTTTGAGATATGATACAAAATATCAAGATGCGATTAGAACAAAGAACACATACAAACAAAAAAGAAAAAAAAAGAATGAAACATACTTTTCCTAAAAAGAGTTTATCCATGTATACATAGATCTGTATGTATCGATCTTTATATATCCATCTAGATAGATTAAACATAAAAAAAAATAGAATATATACATATAATATAATAAAAGAATAAAATTCATTAATTAAATTCCATTTACTTATTAATATGGATGAAAAAATATAATTTTGATATCAATTTTTCTAATGTCGTGCTTGTACCTCTACACTACATTTATCTAAGTCTATTTAAAAAAAAGGAAAATAAAGAATGGTCTGGTTAACCATATATAATATATATGGTAGTGTATAACGTATATGACTTGCTCTTTTATAAACTTAATATCATAATAAATGGAATTATCCCTAATGCTGATGCTACCAAAGTAAGAATATTCATACTTTTAAAAAAAGAGGTTAGATTAATCTTTTGGTTAAGATTAACCTAAACCATCCATTCAATTTCAAATATAAAAAAAAGTGCGGACTATTCAACAACTTATTAGAAACGCCAGACAACCAATAAGGAATCAAATAAAATCTTCTGCTCTTCGAGGATGTCCTCAGCGTAAAGGAGTATGTGCCGGTGTGTATGTGTGACTCGTTTGGATCATAAGTTGAAACGGACCGGGAAATTGCTCTAACAAGAAAAAGTTTTCTTCTGTTCAAAAGTACATATCTATCAGTTTCCTTGTACCGGGGAAAATGAAATTTATGGTTTAAATTGATGCAAATCCAATCACCTTGATGTCGGATGAAAAACACTTCCTCATTGGGAGCGAATGATCATCAATCTACTGAGCGAGGAAATAACGCAAATTGAAAAATATAAATGATTGTGTTTATATTGCTGCGAGAACAGACAAAAGGTCATCTACCTTGCAAACTCTCACAAATAAATGTCGTTACTCTATCTATAAATCTTATCATGAGATTTTTTATTAATTCGGGCGAGTGGGGAGAGTAGAGCTAGAGATGGTAAACTCTACAAGTTACCAAATACTCATCTGATATCTTAGGGCTCCGACGTATAGAGAGGACCTTACTGTTAGATAAATAACCATAGAAACGAAGAAACCCGTAATAAAAATAAAAAATATATATTATATACATATAATATATATATTTTATTACTTAAATGCAAGGTCCAATCCCCTGCCTACTTGGAAGGTGCCTAACTGAAAGAAATTATGGTTGGGAAGGTTAGAGCAGCAAAAGCCATTGGAATCTATATTTTATACATTAAAAAAATCAGTTTTATTCTTAAAAAAAAATGATTGATCAAAATATAGATTAGTCATTTATGAAGAATCAGCTTCAATGACTAGAGTTAAACGTGGGCATATTGCAAAAAAACATCGAAAAAGATTCTTGCATTTGTATCAGGCTCTCGAGGAGCCCATTCAAAACTTTTTAGGGCTGCTAACCAACATAAAATGAGAGCTTTAGTTTCCGCTCATCGAGATAGAATTAAGCGTAAGAGAGATTTTCGTCATTTGTGGACATATCATAGAGCACTTGCACAAATAGCTGTATTAAATAATAATTGCTTCTCTATGATAAAAAATATTCTTGTGTTATGAAATAGTCAAACCCAATCTCTCGGGGAAATTCTCCGGGAAACAAAAGACAATACGAAAATGAATTTGGGATGACTTGGATAATGAAATTATTCATAAAATGAGTAATTCTTTTAATTTCTATAAATAGAAAAAAATCCGCGCTATCTTTGTTAGATAGCCCAGCTCCAATTAAATGGAGGAGTCTTAGGCTCTAATTATTTTTGAATCTAAAGAAAAAAGGGTATCAAAGATAGAATACGAGCCTGTTTAATAGCCCTAGCTATTAAGCGTTATTTTTTCAACGTTAATCGATTCCTTCGACGAGATAGTATTTTTCCTTGCTTGCTAATAAATCGACTAATTAAGCTAATATTTTTATAATGCATTTGTTCTCCAGGCTGAATTGAAGATAAAAGTTTTCGAAAAGACCGTTGATTTGGAGAAAATCGCTTAGATGCATTTTGAAAAGATGACTTAGATCTATTTCTAAAAGATGACTTAGATCTATTCCGAAAAGATGACTTCATTTTATTCATAGTTTATTTTATGTACCTTTCAAATACTATTTATTTTATTTCAAAATATTTCCGAAAATAAATATTGCCAATGACATATTTTTTTAATATACAAAGATAAAAAAATAAATATCTTTAATATATTTCTATTTCTGGGTAGAAATGTTACATTCAATCTATTTTTCATTTCTCCATGAATGGTATGCTTGTAACAATAAGGACAAAATTTCTTTAATTCCACTCGATCAAGAGTATTGCAGCGATTTTTTTCGAGTCGTATATCTTGAAATACCTGTTGATTTTTTTTAACACTATCTTGGGTACAACTAGTACATTCTAAAATAATTGTTACTCTTACATTTCCACCCTTGGCCATATAACTTACTTTGGCTATTGTATCTACTTCTTTTCTTTTCAATTTGGAAAAAAAAAGAGAAGAAAGAGAAAGGGATAGAAGTTGTCTAAAAATGATTAAAGATTTTATTACGAGAATGAATTAAGTAATAAAATCTTTAATTAGGATTTTAAAGTAGTTTACTATTTGAGGAACTTTTGGATCTAGATTTTTACTTTTATCTTATCCTAACTTCACCCCCCTCTTAATTCTAAAGAGATTGAATCTAATTTATTTTCTTTATCCAAGAAGAAAAGGAAATGGATCTAACATCATTTTTTCTTTAAGGTTCGCAGGAGAGGAAAATTAAAGTCAAAAAAAGGGAAAAGTCAGGGCATCTGGGAAAAAATGATTTATCTCAATTAATAAACCGGCTAAAAATCCCAGGCATAAAGTAGCTAACACATGCGTTGTAGAAAGATATGTTTTTATATCTTGCATTGTTCATAAGTTTTCCTTCTCAAGAATGATAGATATATTATATGGTCAACTACACCCGTAGTTTATGAGTAACTGCAAACATATATTTGTATTTGCACAATTTTTGTTTTTAACAGATCATGTGATGGTAATCAAGCACTGTCAATAAATAGACATCTTATACATGTATCTTCCGTGTATACAACCTATTCACGTGGGAATCAAGGCAGACAAATGTAGAAAACAAAATAAAATTTATTTAATATAAAATATCGAATAAAAATACTCACGATTAAAAGGGATGTAGTGCAACTTGGTAGCGCGTTTGTTTTAGGTACAAAATGTCACAGGTTCAAATCCTGTCATCCCTACCTTTTTTCTTCTATACTATAAAAGAAATAAAAAGTTGAGTGATAATTATAGTTATTCAATGAAACATCAAATAATAAAATAAGTGATTGGGGCCTACCACATGAAGACCCTTATTTTCTTTCAAAAAAAGAAAAAAACGCTCTTAGTTCAGTTTGGTAGAACACATGTCTCCAAAACTTGATGTTGTAGGTTCAAATCCTACAGAGCGTGATCCTGCTTTTCTTGTCACTTAGACTGAAAAAGCTAATGGGATATGATCCCTCAGAATCAATAGGAGATCCGTTTATAATATGGTCCTAAATCAAATATCCAAATGTGGTCCTAAATCAAATATCCAATTTATCACCGCGTTGGTACTGTAAATAGCAAATATGCAGTTACAAATAATCCAGCCAAAGTTATAGGAATTAGACCTAGCACAATTTTGGATTACAAAACTTCAATCATATTTTTTTTATTCAAAAAAAAGGTAAGGATTAATAGCTAATCTTAATAGTACCTGAAATTTACTCGGAATCTGTGATGACCCTATTTTTAGCAGGTTGTGGCAGTGACTTGGTCAGCTCATCATCGCAACCCTCGTGAGCTGATGCAGGGTTTTGAGGGTCCTAGTTGGCAGACTTTCTATTTTTAGTAAGTCTGGACTTACCATTTTTAGTAAGTCAGTTGGTCAGTTTCTATTTCTGACAGGGCAGTATCGGCAGTGGTCAATTCTCCAGACGATATTCAGTTGTGTAGTTTCTTGGGGTGGGGACTTACTATTTATAGTAAGTCTATTTTTGGCAATTGTCATTTTCGACAATGAAGTGATGAGCATGTTGGTCAGTCAATATGACAGGTGTTGTAGGAATTATCATTAGAATTCCAATTGATAATTAATGCTCTTAATTAATAGTTCAATATGTTATTAATTGATAATAAGGCGATATAATAATAATAATAATAATAATAATAATACTTTATTATTATTATAATGATTTAGAAGTTTATATTATGAGAGCAGTTAACTGATGATGGTTTTTGGAAACTATGGAGACCAAGGAATTATAAATACAGGCTCATTTGTGAAGAAAGGATATCGAATATTGTTTATTGAAAATTGTTCCTAATTATCTGAGCCCTAGCTGAAGGGTCAAATTAGTTGATTGAAGACTGATTCTTCCTCATCTAATCCTAAATCAATTGTCTCTCTTCATGCTGTTGTATACGATTGAAGAGTTCTGAATTTCTTACTGAGTCTTGAACTGAGGCCTGCCTTAAAGAGGTCAATTTGCATCTAAGAGGGGAAAACACTACATCTCTGAGTTTTGACATAATTGTGAATGGTCTGAGAAATCGAATGCATTGGCTGAAGACGGGGCTGGATATCAAAGACTTGGTTGTGTTAAAAAATTGCATGGTGGAGGTCTGCCAGCTGCAGCAGTTCTATAATTGTATGTGGGGGCATTAGACTTCAGCAACCCCAAGTCACGCGGGCTCTACATTGCCGCGTTAGACCTGCAGTAGCCACGACTGCCACTTGCCAGGTGTGGGGAATATTACCACTGAGAGGAGCTGTGGCCACCCCACATGGGAATGTGGAAGGAGTGCGGGGTGTGTTCGATGTGCAAGGTGGGCCAGGCCTATGACTCATGCGCACAACACCCGTAAGAGATAACAACAGCAGAGTTGCCGCCAATTAGCATTCACGCCAAGTAATTATGTGGAGGCTACGACAAAGATACTAGGTTCTTTAATGATTTGATTAATTTGCAAATAAGAATTGGATGATAGTTGAAATTGTAATGTTTCCAGCAGATTGAATAAGGAAACAAATTTTAAAGTTCAAGCATTGCCACCAATCTCGTATTATACTTTCATTATTTGCAATATGTTACTTCAAAGTACGGATTAAATTAATAGAAATACATTTCCAGCTTATTGATTATTTCTCCTAAAAAGAAAGGAATAGAGTTTCCAGTGGTTATAATAGATTCAATTACAATTGATTTGTTATAGAGAGCCAGACAGGTTCATTACGACATGACCGACAATTGTTTGACAAAATGCCAAACACATGATTTGTATAAGAAATTGATGAAATTAGATGATCTAAAGACGAGACCAAGTTAGGCTCATTACAGTGGTATCAGAGCGGTTTCCTGCCAGCTTGCAGGGAAATCGGGTCCATAAATTTATTTATTATTTGAGAAGTCAATTATGGAGAGATACAGGCGGCTTAGTTATGAGAGCCGACACAGTAGTGCGAAGAATAGTAATAAAATAAATACATTAATGGAGAGTATGGAGACTCAGACTTCATCAGCAGAGGATGGCAGCAAGACTGTCGGATCTAGCGACAGTAGATAAGGTAGCAAGATATATGGTATCTTCTTTCCGTAGACCGGCTTCGAGATCACAGGGTAGGAGACTTGAGTTTTCCCCTCCAGTGGTCTGAGATGTAGATCCATTAGTACATAATACGACACCTATTCATGGAGCTGATGATTGACCCTCCACACATAGACAGGTGGACGTGTCAGTACCAATGGTAGATTGCAGAACTGAGCTTCAGCAGGTTGAGGCTTCTCGAGTAGTGGCTACAGTTGGTGCAGATACAATGGATACAGTAGTTGCCTCTGATAGTCCAGAGTCTCTCGAGGAGGGACTTGTTATCGAAGATTTATATGTTAGCTGTCGTGGTGTAGCTTCGGATCGAGAGGCAGCACCCCTTGCAGGTGAGATAGGCGAGGGCCGGGAGCTACCTCGTTATAGTGTGGATGACGCTATGATACATCAGGAGATGACGACCACAGTAGATGTCAGTGCCACACCAGACTGTATTATCGACTCAGACAGTGACTCTAGTTTAGATTTCCAGGAGGATACTGCCTTTGAGGATTGCCTTGAGGGGACGGGGACAGATTGTACAAATCATGATAGCGATAGTCACTTGATGGGGTTAGTACAGGAGATGCCAATATTCTCCTATATGAGGGATGTGAGTATGGAGTCCACATGTGATGATACTAGTACTGAGTTCAAGACAGTAGACATGGACTCATGCCATCATGACTCTGACTCAGTGGCTAGTATGGGGATAGATAAGGTTCAGTATGGGACACCTGAGGAGATAGAGCCTATGCTAGCATCTGGGGTCGCTTCAAACGCTTCCTATGTGACTTCTGAGGATGATTCCACCAGTAGTGAGCCATGTTTGTATCATACCCTGGGAGAGGCCTCTGAGTTATCGGAGAGGGCATACCAGCCCCAGGATCTGGATTATTCAGAGATTGCAGAGGACGGGGCAACTAAGAGTGTTGAGGAGGTAGACTCGATAGCAGCTTCCTCATGTAGAGAGGAATTCGACGGAGATGTGTCTGATGTTGGTACTCCGTTTGAGGATGAGAGTTCAATTATTAGTTCACAGAGCTCAGTTGACACCACATTGGGAGATAGTGTTGTTGAGAGGAGCACCTTGGATACCACTTCTATTTGCAGTGTGGACAGTTTGTCAGAGGAGTTGCATAGAACGCCGACCATCCAGAGTCATGTGATTAGGCAGTTGAGAGTCAGCGAGCGCGATATTGTCACCACGTTTGAGCATTTTGATGCTGCTAGCTATTCATGGATGGGGTTTGCCTATGGATGATGAGCTTGGTGGTTGTTACTTGGCCCTTACAAAGATTCATTCCTTACGGGAGGCTGTCAGGATTCTGAGACGAGATTATTTTCAGTTGGTAGCCGACCAAGATCACCTTGTAGAGTGGGGAAGTACAACATATGAGGCACTCTTGGATAGAGAGGATGAGGTGAGTGAGCTTACTTAGGAGCTCACAATGACTTCAGGGGTTTTAGAGAGCACTCAATTGGGTCTCCAGGAGTCATAGGCTGAGTTAGTAGAGGTGACTGTGGAATTGGAGCATCTTCAGTCTACACCAGCGCCAAATCCAGTGCAGTTACATATTGTGGTGTCTGGTGATTTGATGATGTCCACAGTCGGGGTTGTGGGATGTGATGGTGTTGAGGATACATCCCCCCTTGATTTTAGCGTTGGAGGTATAGGTTCACCTCCATCGGATACTTGTGTAGTTGAGTTAGACACTGTAGTAGAGGGTTGTAGTGTGCCAGATTTTGGGGTGGACATTCCGGTTGGGATGGATACTCCAGTTGGTAGCAGTACGTCAGGTGATACAGTACAGGACGTTGTAAGCAGTATAGTGGACTAGTCAACATTTAGTGTTCCTGTTCATGACACTACTCCTTTGATTGCTTAGAAGGGAGGCATGGTATCACCTGAGTCGGGTGTTAGTGATCACATAGCTGGTGATGGTAGGCAGTTGGCTACGTCACAGTTACACAATGACCAGTTATGGTTCCGAGGGGAGCAGTTGGATGCTACCTCCTATAGGTTTTACTGTCGGAGTCCTTCTTGGATCACCTTCTTGAGAGTTCAAAATTTCATGAGGGATCTTACCGAGCTTCCGAGGGTGTTCTCATCCGGGGTACAGGCGCGATCCAACGTTTGGTGAGAGAGATTGTAGGTACTTTGACTACGATGCTCCCTCATAGAGAGTTTGAGGTTGGGTTTGTTGAAAGGGTCACCCAGGATCCTGTCCAACCTATTTTGCAGAGTTCGAGCTTGGAGCCATCTTTGGGTTCACGACTAGGGAATGATGAGCCTTTGACGGAGAGCAGATCCTTTTATTGTCATTACATGGTGAGGAGTGCTCATTATTTTTCCTTCGATTCACATTTTGATGAGTTGATGGCACACAGATGTGGATTGGTTCCTAGTCCTTATCATCCGTTATGGGATGGGCTCTCGCCATCAGCAGTTGATGGAAGTTTTGGCTACAAGTCAGTAGCGGGTGACTTGGAGAGTTACTGTGACTACAAAGATTATACAGTGGGCGGATATACAGGCCCGGGTATAGTTTGGTACAGAGGTAGTCATCATTGTTGTGTTGAGGATCTACACACTCAATACAAATTTGTTGGGTGTGCTGGGGGAGTTCAATATATAGGGGATCCGAGTCTCCTATACTCCTTGGTTTTTGATGACCCTGAAGTTCACTTCTTTCGGGATCCGGGCAGAGAAAGATTCAGTGTAGGAGTTTGGGTGAGCGGTTGTTTGGGGTCTCTCTACAGAGTTATCCGTTTTGCATTTTGGGTGATGCTACAAGAGCCTACAGGTTATGTCAGTAACATTGTATACCTTTTTTTGTGGGATCCAGGTGGATTGTGATGTTCCTTGTTTCGGTGATTGCTTGAGGACAAGCAATCTTGGGGAGGGTGGACTGTGATGACCCTATTTTTAGCAAGTTGTGGTAGTGACTTGGTCAGCGCATCATCACGACCCTCGTGAGCTAATGCAGGGTTTTGAAGGTCCCAGTTGGCAGACTTGCTATTTTTAGTAAGTCTGGACTTACTATTTTTAGTAAGTTAGTTGGTCAGTTTCTATTTCTGACAGGGCAGTATCGACAGTGGTCAATTCTCCAGACGATATTCAGTTGTGCAGTTTCTTGGGGTGGTGACTTACTATTTATAGTAAGTCTATTTTTGGCAGTGCAGTGATGAACATGTTGGCCAGTCAGTATGGCAGGTGTTGCAGGAATTATCATCAGAATTCCATTTGATAATTAATGGTCTTAATTAATAACAATATGTTATTAATTAATAATAACGCGATATAATAATAATAATAATACTTTATTATTATTATAATGATTTAGAAGTTTATATTATGAGAGCAGTTAACTGATGATGGTTTTTGGAAACTATGGAGACCAAGGAATTATAAATACAGGCTCATTTGTGAAGAAAGGATATCGAATATTGTTTATTGAAAATTGTTCCTAATTATCTGAGCCCTAGCTGAAGGGTCAAATTAGTTGATTGAAGACTGATTCTTCCTCATCTAATCCTAAATCAATTGTCTCTCTTCATGCTGTTGTATACGATTGAAGAGTTCTGAATTTCTTACTGAGTCTTGAACTGAGGCCTGCCTTAAAGAGGTCAATTTGCATCTAAGAGGGGAAAACACTACATCTCTGAGTTTTGACATAATTGTGAATGGTCTGAGAAATCGAATGCATTGGCTGAAGACGGGGCTGGATATCAAAGACTTGGTTGTGTTAAAAAATTGCATGGTGGAGGTCTGCCAGCTGCAGCAGTTCTATAATTGTATGTGGGGGCATTAGACTTCAGCAACCCCAAGTCACGCGGGCTCTACATTGCCGCGTTAGACCTGCAGTAGCCACGACTGCCACTTGCCAGGTGTGGGGAATATTACCACTGAGAGGAGCTGTGGCCACCCCACATGGGAATGTGGAAGGAGTGCGGGGTGTGTTCGATGTGCAAGGTGGGCCAGGCCTATGACTCATGCGCACAACACCCGTAAGAGATAACAACAGCAGAGTTGCCGCCAATTAGCATTCACGCCAAGTAATTATGTGGAGGCTACGACAAAGATACTAGGTTCTTTAATGATTTGATTAATTTGCAAATAAGAATTGGATGATAGTTGAAATTGTAATGTTTCCAGCAGATTGAATAAGGAAACAAATTTTAAAGTTCAAGCATTGCCACCAATCTCGTATTATACTTTCATTATTTGCAATATGTTACTTCAAAGTACGGATTAAATTAATAGAAATACATTTCCAGCTTATTGATTATTTCTCCTAAAAAGAAAGGAATAGAGTTTCCAGTGGTTAAAATAGATTCAATTACAGTTGATTTGTTATAGAGAGCCAGACAGGTTCATTACGGCATGACCGACAATTGTTTGACAAAATGTCAAACACATGATTTGTATAAGAAATTGATGAAATTAGATGATTTAAAGACGAGGCCAAGTTAAGCTCATTACAGAATCTCAATTCCTATTGAGATTTTTTTATATTTCAAATAAGTTGTATACTGCTTAACCCAATGAATAAGACTGAGGTGAAAATAAGCAAAACTAATAAAAAACCAAAATAATTAATTATAGTAAGCATGGAATAAATCACTGAAAAAAACAATGATTGATACGTATTGTTTACATGCAATTACATCAATTTATTACTCTAGGAGAAGAAAAAAAGTTTAAATAAGTAGATACAAAGTTAGCATTGAATATCTAATAATAATGGTATCCTCAAACATAGAGGGAATATACATTAAAAACATATTTTGTTATCAAAAAGGTAAAAATGAAATCATAAAAAAAAATACCAATTAAAAATGGAGCGGCGACAACGGGCGGGAAGAGAAGATTTTTGAAAGCATGAGGGTTTGGACTATGGTGGCCGATTCAGATGGAGATGGCCTCTTTGACGCAACTCTTACCTAAATCCCCTATGTTTAATGGGCAGAGAAGAGGTTGGAATGAAACTGAGCAGTGCAATATTACGATGGAGGCTTCTAACTGGAAAGGGAATGGAAGGGGTTGGGAGAACAAAAAGCCGAAGCCTTATGGTGTTCCTTTCCAAAATGGGTTTAATTTTAATAAGATTGCTAAGAAGTTTTGGCGCCCTAAGTCTCCTCTAGTATTAGCTTGTGACTCTCTCTGGGTAAGTGAGAATGTTAAACATGTTACTGCGACGTCAATTTTGGTTAATAATACGCACTAGATAGAGTTGAAGTTTCTGTCTAATAATGCCTTTGTAATGAAAAGGATGGGTCCTTGGCCTTCATTGAACCTAGTTAAAAAATGGTGTGAATCTCAGTGGCACTATTTTTGTTCTATTAAAACAATGACCAATGGATTTTATCTGGTAACCTTCTCCTCGAAACAAGATAAGGAATGGATTCTTGAGAATGGCCCCTACCTTATCAATGGTCAAGGTTTATTTATAAAAGACTGGTCTCCAAACTTTGACCCCTTAGTGGAGAAGTTTAGTGAGATTCCTATTTGGTTCAAACTCTATAATCTCCCTCATGAATATTGGGGACTAGACACTCTTAAGACTATTGGGGAAACTCTGGGGACCTTCGTTAGATCTGAGGAAGTAATAAACCACCCTGACTTCTCTGTATGCCCTAGGGTTTTGGTGTGGAGACAAGAATGTTATAAATGCCCATACTTTATTGTCTTAGGCTAGGATAAAGGGGAATGGAAACAACATCTTGTAGTGGAAAAGGGAGAGGAAGATTTGTGCTTAAGTGACTCTCTAAGGACAAAAATTCTGGGTAAAAGGTTTCGATGCTGATAGGATTAATGATATCATTGCCAAAGGCACATATGGTGTGGGAATGCCAGAAAAGGACAAAGACATGATTGGTTTTGCTGTTGATAGGTTTTCCACTCGGGGTCAGACAGATGTTTTAGAGTTTTGGACAGATAGTAGGAAAAATGCTATGAATCTGGTCTTTTTTGAGGGTGAATATGCTGGTGCTATAGACAATGCAGATAGTAGTTCTACTCAAGTTGTATGGGAGACTCCTTTTTCGGTTGATCAAGTCAATGTAAGGATTGAATCTGACACTTTAGAAATGGATGAAGACAAAAGTTCTGAACAAATAGATGTTGCTGATACTAACACTTTTACTGAAGGACAGATGGACAGTATCATAAATTTTGAACTCTCATCCGGAATGTGTCAGAAGATGGTCAGTGATGAAGATGTTGTTATCCCTAACCTCTTTCATGAGGAAGACATTGATGGCAGAGGACCAGAGAGTATTGATTGGTTGGAGAGATGCAAACAACCCCTAGATGAGTCAGAATATCCTTCTGCTTATGATAGGTCTTTGTCCCCAACTAAAGAAGGAAATGAAAATGACGGGGAACCCCTGTTTAAGGATATTGAGATCTCTCCAATCAAGAATCTTGATAGTTCCTTTGAGGCGGTCAGGGATAGTGGGGGTGATTTGGTTGCTACTGATTCTGATTATGACTCCCAGGATGATGATAGAATGATCGATGAGCTAGGCTTGTCTGAGTCGCTAGGTATTATGGAACAAAGATTGGTTGAACAAACTCTGTCAGGGTTATCCAAACCTAAGATTGGGGAAAAGAATAAGAGAGGGCGTAGATCTAATAGGGATCATTTGGAACTTGCGGGGAATGCCCTGAACCAAGAAATTTTTTTGAGGTTAGGAAAAGGCTATGCCTTTTCCAAGCAGTAGTGAAGATCCTCTCGTGGAATGTCAGGGGCTGCAATGCCCCTGACAATATCCGCCTAATAAAGCGTTGTCTTGATCAGGCTAGACCAAATATTGTATTCTTACAAGAAACTAAGATTAAAGATAGTGATGTAGAGTGGTTTTTGAAATGCTTTTCTAGATGGCAAGGGAATTTGTGTGGAGCTGATGGGGCTTCAGAGGGTCTTGGGGTTGTATGGAATTCTAATACAATTGATGTTTGAGTTTTGGAACAGGGGAGAAACTGGCAGAGATTTGAGGCGTGTTCTAAGCAACTTTTGGCAAAATTTTTTGCCTTTAATATTTATGGGCCGAATAGTCTTGCCCTTAAAAAACTGTTATGGCAAGAGATTTCAAATTTGCTTAACACCCAGAATGATGAGCTCTCTATTTTGGGTGGAGACTTTAATGCCATCCTGTGTCCTTCGGAGAAAAAATGAGGATTGGGGTGGGCCAGACAGAGCCAAAGGGACTTTGCAGACTCTATAAACATGAATGGTCTACTAGATGTTAATTTTTGTAATGGGGGTTTCACTTGGACAAATCGCAGGAGTGGTTATTTAAACATTACAGAGAAGTTGGACAGGTTCTTGCTTGTTGGATCGTGGGACAGGGATAATTGGATCTTCAATGCTGAGATTAAGCCCTTGTAAGGTTCTGACCATTTCCTGATTTCTTAAGGTTTCAAGAGGAATCAACACCAGTCAGAGCCCCCTTTAAGTTTGAGGCAATGTGGCTATGCGCTGATAATTTCTTGGAGAAAGTAGATAAATGGTGGCAGATGACGCCTAAATGATATGGTAACAAAGCTTTCCTCTTTTTTAAAAAGTTGCAACACCTAAAAGAACAACTGAAGATTTGGAACCGGGAGGAATTTAGGAATATTTTTGTTGAAAAATTTAAATTAGAAGCTGATTCAGCTGATTTGAACTCTATGGTTATATCTGAGGGGATGGGGGAAGATGATTTTCTTAAGGAAGTGAGCTTATCTAAGGATTATGTTGAAGTTTTAGTTAGGAAGGAGGTGTTTTGGAAACAAAAATCTAGAGAAACCTGGCTGAGAGAAGGGGACAGAAACACCAAGTTCTTTCATAACTCAGCATAAGTGAAAAGATCACAGAATATAATTTTCTCAATTCATGACAAAAATGATGTGGTTCTTCAGGAAGCGGAGGACATCAACAAGGAAACGATTAACTTCTTTAAGAATATTTTTGTCGTGCCCCATAATTTTTCTGATTTTGATTTGAATCTCTTGGATGTTGTTCCTTGCTGCATCTCAGAGATGCAAAACTCAGCCTTAATGAAACCTATTTCTAAGGTAGAGGTCAAGGATGCCCTATTTAATTTGGGGGGTGACAAGTCCCCTGGTCCTGATGGTTTCTCTGCAATCTTCTTTCAAAAGGCCTGGGAGATTGTTGGGACAGAGATGTGGGAAGTTGTGGAAGAATCGCGTGCTGAGGGTTTTATCCTTAAAGACCTCAATAACACTTTTATTGCTTTTATTCCTGAAAAATTTGAGAGAGTTTCCTTGATGACTTTAATTAGGCAGATTGCCTTATGTAACACTATTTATAAGGTTATCTTGAAGGTAATGGCTAATCATTTAAAGAAAGTGCTTTGCTCCATTATTTCTCCAGAACAAAGTGGTTTCATGCCAAATAGGTCTATTTTTGAAGGTGTAGTGGTTGCTCATGAAGCTATTCACTCGGTCAGAATTGCTAAGACTGCAAAAATGATGATCAAATTAGATATTCAGAAAGTTATGATAATGTCCACCGAGGTTTTTTGTTGAAAGTGCTGGTAAAATTTGGTTTTTGTGAAGGTTGGATTAAATGGGTAGGTAGCTGCATAAACACCCCAAGGATCTTAGTTTTGGTTAATGGCAACCCTCAAGGTTTTTTTGATACATGTAGAGGGATCCGTCAAGGAGATCCAATCTCCCCCTTCCTTTTCATCATTCTGGCAGAAGTGCTGGGGAGACTTATTTCTAGTAAATGAAGGTTGGGCGTATGGAAAGGAATAAAGGTGGCAGAAGGTATTGATCCTTTATCACACCCACAATTTGCTGATGATACTTACCTCATGGGGGATGCTACTGCAAGGGAAACAAGATTGATAAGATCTACTATTGATTCTTACAGTGTTGTCTCGAGACATAATATAAACTGGAACAAGTCTGAGATTTTCTTTTTCAATACTAATGTGGCAAAACAAGGACAACTTTATAGGATTCTTGGCATGAGAATGTGTAAGCTCCCTGGTAAGTATCTTGGCATTCCTCTTTTTGGTGGGGCCTGCAAATCTAATTTATGGAGAGATTTGACTAATAGTTGCATCAAACATCTTGAAGGTTGGAAGAGTAAATGTCTCTCTTCAGCAGGGAGGATTTTAATGCTTCAATTTGTGGTTTCATCCATCCCAATATTCTCTATGAGTTGTCTAAAATTGCCTAAGAAAGTTATTGGCTTCTTGGAACAAAGGATGCAATTTTTTTTTTTGGAATGGTGCTAACAATGATGACAAAATCCCACTTCTAGCATGGGAGCATATTTTTAAGGCGAAAGCTTGTGGTCGTGCAGGTGTTAAAAATTGGCATTTGATGAATCTTGCTTTAGGTGCCAAGTTAGTCTGGAGCATGTATTCTAATCCAAATATGTTGCGGGCTAAGATCCTTAGAGAAAAATATTTAGACTCAGGTTTGCCTAATAGGATCCTCACTATTAGGAACCCTCCTAAAGGCTCGACAATTTGAAATTTTATCTTAGACTGTAGACAAGTTATTCCGAATCACTTGACTTGGCAGGTTGGTGATGTGAGACTGGCTCCCTTTTGGAAGGACTCATGGAACGACTATCCCATGCTTGGTGAAAATGATGGTTACCATGATTTGATGGGGATTTGTTTAGATGTGTGGGGGGATAAGGTAGCCAATTATATGGAGTTGAAGCCTACTCCTATAGGACTCCAATGGGGTTGGAAGGATGTTAGTCAACTAGGACTCAATCATTAACAAATTGTGTTGTTAAATAATATATTTCACTCAAGAGCAGTTGTCATCTCTGATAAAACTGATACTCTTATTTGGTGTGCTGCAAAAAGTGGGCAATATTTGGTTAAACTAGGCTACAGGCTTCTTGATAACTCTAATTTACTCTCAGAATGGCCTACAAAGTTTTGTTGGGGAAAAAAGTGTCTTCGAAAAGCTGGATCCTTTGCTTGGTTGGCTGTGAGAGGAAGAATCCTAACGGGGGAGCACATAAAAAATTATTGTAAAATCAAGATCGTCCTATAGGGAATATATATGAGTGTTGTACTGAAAATAGATTACTATTGTGATTGATCTTTTCACCAGCCATTGATATGCATTTCTATCCTTTGAATAGTCATGTCTATGAAGAGGCATGACCATACGTGGCTTATGCTATGTAGGGTCATGACCCTTCATAAAGGATTGTTAATATTAACTACATTGTAACATATATAATTATCAACTGATCTTAATATATATATATATATATATA
>MU223799.1:265961-280447 GCA_018584345.1 Thuja plicata
TCTGTGAGCAGGCTATTGAAGATGCCAATCATTTGCTGGTGCAATGTGAGTATGCCAGTGCTGGTTGGGACATGCTGAAATTGAAGTTGGGATGGTCGGGGCCACTTCAAAATACAGTTAAGGAGCTTTTTTTGGGATGCCCGATAGCAAGGTGTAAGTATGTTCTATCCAAGGTATGGAAGATTAGTCCTTCAATTGTTGTATGAGAATTATGGAAGGAGCGTAACTAAAGTATCTTTGAAGATAAGAGTCTCTAGATAGGATTAAATCTAGAATTAACTGCTCTATTGAGGTCTTGGGGGCTTTGAATTTCTCCCTCAATCCTTCTACTCCTTACACCTCTAATGATAAACACATTTATGGGGAATGGTCATCTGCTAAGATCCGGTTCAGGAACTCCGGAAAAAAGATTGGGAAGTCTAAGTCATGTGCGAACAAGATCTTATGGGAGACCCCGGAATGGGGTTGGATTAAGAAAAAATTTGATGGTACTGCTAAGGGGAATCCTAGTCCTTCAGGTGCTAGTGTTATTGTTAGAGATTGGCTTGGTAACACTTTGGCATATGCAACACAAAAATTTAAAGATGGAACAAATAATATGGTTGTAGCAAAAGCAGCTGTCTTGGCTCTAAATTTCGGTTTAAAACTTAATGTAAGGAGAGTTCATCTTGAGGGAGATTCACAAATTATTATTCAGGCCATTCAGAAAGGTGCATCACATGCTTGACACCTTCAAGGTTTTATCCATATTATTTTAGATTTACTTTCCAAATTTGATGCATTTAAGATTAGTCATGTCAGAAGGGAAGGCAATTGTGAAGTAGATACTTTGTCAAAATGGGCAGTCTTGTTCAAAATTTTAAATGAAATAAGGTGGGAGGATTTTAATAAGGTGCCTTTTGAGAATTTGGAATAAGGTTTTTTTATTTATTTGATGTGGCTTAGCATGCAAGCTAAATGATGGCCTTTTGTGATCTTTATGATAACTTCTTGTTCGTGGCGTTCTTCGATGATGGTGAATTAAATTTGCTTTATGTGTCTTGTGCGAAAGGTGACAGTTTTTTGGCCTTAACTGTCCTCCCATTAATTACCTAATTATGAGAATTGCCTATTAAAGCTACCATTCCATTTGAATGTGGCTTGTGGTTAGTGCTAGCTGTGTGGAATGACAGAATTAGGTTAAATTTTGGAATTTTAGTGATGACCCGATAATTCTGTTTATGTTTGGTGGTTGAAGCTGCAAATATGGAAGCGACTTTCTCTATTGACACTTGGAAACAACATAAATCATTCAAGGGTCTGGTGAAAATAGAAAGCATGCGTGGGCTGATTAAAATTAAGAATGATAGGATAGTGGATGTTGTCTATGAGGTTCTGGGCCCTTTTTTCGTGAATCAGAAGGGTAAATGGAGAATTAACTTGGACATAATCTCAATGGTGATGGCTTGGGAACTAGAAATTGGGAGAGAATGCACTGAGGTAAAATTGATGGTCACCAGCCTGTTTGAAAAGGGTTTGCTTTTTGAAGTTGATTCAATTCTTGAATGGGATGTCCCGGGGATTGGTTTAGATATTTAAAAATGTTTTGAAGATGAAGAGGATGCCCAAGTTTATGGGTTTGTGCCCTTTATTCGATGGTGGGGTAAAGTGGACAAAGGGAGCTTCAGAGCTGAAAGGGAAAAAGCGTGGGCGTGTTTGTAGAAGCTGGTTGCAGAGCATGAAGAAGCCATGGAGACAAAGAATGTGTTAGCTATGAAGGTTCTGAGGAGAAAGAAGTCCTGTCGTGGGAAAAAAACATTGTCTAGGCGTGTGATGTAATGAAATCTTTACTAGCTTTTTGTTTCCCTCCCATGTTTTCGCTCTGTGATAAATGCTGAAGATAGGGTAATGGAAACCGAAAGAATGTTTTCTTTTTTTGGTTTATGATGATGCAGGTGACCTATGAAATCAAGTAGTAAATGGAGGTTTGAATTTTTGATATGCTCCGAGAGGTAGACGTTTTTGGCTATGATGATTGTGGGAAGAAAGTTTGATGTGAAGGCAGGTTTTGAATACCCGTGGTTTGAGGCTGTACTTTTTGGATGAAGGCATAGTTTTTTTTTTTGAAGTGAAAAATTTCAGCCTATTTTTTTGGCTGGTGCTAATAGTCGGCGTTTAAAAAAAAAGTTTATTGTATTGTAAACATGATATAAGTAGTGCGAAGGTGTCCCTTAGAGGTGGACTATTTTTTAATGTTATTAAGTTGTTATGACAGCTAGGAGAAGGTAGATGGTTAATTCAAATAGTGTTATTTTCCTATGTAAAGCCTATTTTCTATGATATCTTGAAATTTCTCTTTCAAATATTAATAAAAAATCAATGTTACCAATCAAAAAAAAAAAAAAAAACACCAATTGTGTAGTAATTTCACTAATGATTCTAGTCCCTTTCTATATTTAGCAAATTTATATTTCTATGTTATAAGTAGGCTAGCTATACTTAGTATACTTCAAATATACCTTTGGTATCATACTGACAATAAAGCAAGGATTGCAGAAGATATCAATAGTTTTCCATTTCATGATCTCTTTCTTTCATGGGATCAATTTTCCATTGATTTTACAATACAATAATATAGGGAGCTTAGCATGTCTGGGAATACGGGAGAACACGCTTTTGCTGACATTATTAGTAGTATTCAATACTGGGTTATCCGTAACATTACTATACCTTCTCTATTCATTGCAGGTTGGTTATTTGTCAGTACGGGTTTAACTTATGATGTATTCGGGAGCCCTCAACCAAATGAGTATTTCACAGAAAGTCGACAAGAGGTTCCATTAGTCACTGGTCGTTTCGATTCATTAGAGAAAATCGATGAATTTACTAGATCTTTTTAGGAGGTATTAATGACTATAGATAGAGCCTATCCAACTTTTACAGTTAGACGGTTGGCCGTTCACGGGCTAGCTATACCTATTGTTTTTTCTTGGGCTCAATATCAACAATGTAGTTCATACAACGATAAAGTTTATATAACTAAATCACGGAGCTATTTATGACCCAATCAAACCCAAATGAACAAAATGTTGATTTGGATCATACTAGCCTCTATTGGGGGTTGTTACTTATTTTTGTACTTGCTGTACTATTCTCTAATTACTTTTTCAATTAGGAGCAGTAAGAATATTTTTTCTTACCCAATTCATTTTGCCAAGATCTAATATTTCTATGTATTATTATTAAAAGGAAGTAATAAAAATGATCGATACCATCAGAAGGATCCCTCTTTTGGTTGATAGGTACTTTAACTGGTATTCTTGTTATTTCTTTAATAGGTAATTTTTTATGGTTCTTATTCCGGATTAGGCTCTTCCTTGTAACAGAAAAATGTATTGCGCATCTAGAGGATATATTAGAATAAAAGTGAAACCTAAAAAATAAAGATAAGATCTTACCCTTCTTTGTGTTCAAAGCAAGCTAAGATCTTATCTTTACTTATTATTTTTGTAAATTGTAGAAATGAATCTACAATTTACAAAAATTTGAAAGAGAGAATTGGATCGATCCAAATAGAATGCACTTTTTAATGGTTTTTTTATGCATATGCATTTTTGCAATCTTTGTTCATATATATAAATAAATAGCATTAAGTACAAATAATAATTGCATTAAGAACAAATAATATTTATTATAACTACTACACTAAATATTAGTGTAGGTTTTTCAAAAACTATAAAAAGAATGAGCCGTTTCATTCAAATGTTTGTTTTGTGCAACAAACCCTGTTTGCTTGATGGGCATACCTTTGCTGCTCCTTTTATCATTTCAGTCCATAAAAGGAGAAATGAAATTAGAAAAAGAATGAACTCCTTTGATTTTGGCGAGATAATGGTAAAAAGTAAAAATGTATATTTTTTTTGACTTTTTCAAGGAGTAAGATAAGTTATAAAATAAGCGAAAATGGTAAGCCAAGATTATTGAATTTTCTCCTTTCTATTTGTTTATTTGTTTTGAATATGATAAATTAAGGTGAGAAAAGATAACATGTATATAATATTGAATATATTGAATATTGCGGATAACTAGAGAACTAACTATTTAACAAGTTTGTTTTGGAATCACTCATTATTAAATATGTAAATATTATTTATATCTCCTCATTCTTCACAATCAATATATTCAAATAGAGGGAAGGGGAAAATGAAGGATTCTGAAAAAGTATGACTTTATTGTTGCAATTTTTATTTATTTACATAATTGCACTAATCATTCATAAGATGGAGATTCAAATCTTTTATGCGCCTTAAAATTCATTTTGACCAATTGACCTTTCTCAAATTGTTTCTTTTTAAGAACCAAAAATATCTGTGCTACAACGACAGATGCTAAGAATAATAAAAGACCTTGAACACGTAAAGGATCTTGAAGTACTATTTCTGCATTTTCCTGACTAAATCCACCTACATTAGGGTTATTCGTTAACGACTGATCCACCTTGATGAATTCGCCTTTTGAAACAAGAAGTTCTGGTCCCGGAGGTACAAAGTCTACCACTTGTTGATCGTCTTATGGATTTTCAATAGTTATTTGATATCCACCCTTTTCTTTACGTGCAATTTTACTTATTTTACCTGTTGCTGAAGCGTTGTACACCGTGTTGTTGCGTTTGGTCCCATCGGGATAAATTTGTCCTCTTCCTCTATTACCATCCACATATATGAGATATTTCAGGAAGTCAGCTACTTTATTAGTAGTGAGATTTGGTGAAAGGATGGGAAACACAATTTCACTATATTTTTGACCGGGAACAGGACCTATTATTATAATATTTTTTTGATTGGGACGATAGTTCTGAAAATAAAGATCACCTATTTTTTCCTTAATCTCACGATAAATACGATCCAGAGGAGCTAATTCGAAACCTTCGAGTAAATAAGAACAACTCCTACATTTAAAGTTCCTTTCTTACCATTAGAAAGAACTTGTTTTATTTTCTTATCATAGGGTATTTTAACAACTGCTTCAAAAACGATATCAGGAAGCACAAATTGTGAAACTACAATCTCCACAGGTTTTTTTAGCCAAATGACAATTGACAGATACAATACACCCAATTGCTTCTCGAGGATTTTCATAACCTTGCTGTGCAAAAATGTGATATGCATTTGCTATAGATGTGCGAGTCATTATATCTACCAATATTAAGGCGAAAATTTATTGAGCTATCAACTTTTTCATCTAGTCATCGTAAGTTTTTCTATTTTGCATGGTTCAATTTTTGTTACAAGTCTTTTATTTCAAATAAATTGAAGTAGGTAACTACGATAGTTACCTGCTTGCAATTTTTTCTACTATATTAAACCTAAAGCTAAAAAATAAGAAGTATTGCCCTAAAAAGGGGGGAGAAACCATTTGTTTTGATTAAATAAAAATAGGTTTTGAAAGGACCCAAAACCTTTAACAATAACAACAAAAGATAGAGCGTTAAAAGAACAAAAAAAACCTGTGGATCACCACCAACCAAGCCCAAGGGAACAAACAAAATGTTACCACAAAAAGTAAAACTGAGACCAGACCAACAAACTACAACAAAGGGCGATCAAGATTTACATTTAGGCCCACCCTTGTGTGATCATAAATTCATATCAAAAGAAGGCATGCACGGTTTTAATTTCTTTCCTTTAACTGTTATCCATCCATCCTCCACCTTCTCAGTTGCGCTCTTCCAAGCCAAAGAGTTAGCAGAGGAGCCCTCAAGAGCCTGAGAAACAAGGCTGTCCACACCATCATGCACAATTGGGACAGGGACAACATCACCACCACTCCCCAAATATCAACTTGGAGAAACAGGGACAGCAGAAACCGCAACACCAACAAACAAGACATCTAATCCAAAGACAACATCAACAATCCAGTGAAGATCAGCCGCAACATCACTTGAAACGACATCATCAACAGTCTGAACCAAGGCAACATCCGGAGCAGTATCAATAGCATCAACATTAGCCTGATCATCCTGAGATGAGCTCGCCGCCACATATCCATCCTTAGACACTTTATGAACCGTATGATTATGGTAAGAGGCCCCCACTCACCATGAAACCATTTGTTATTTTTTCATCGAGTGATAAATTACTACAAGTATTGAAGGAGATGTACGATTCAAACGATGGAAAATCCAATATTTAAAAAGTGTGTCTAAGATGAATGGAAAAGTTGAAACAAGACCAAATATTATTCGTTCGTTATAGGAAAATCCATAATTTTTGAAGATCCAATCCATTATGAGTTCCCAACCATGGGGTGAATGAAACCCAATACATAGATCGCTTGCTAAAAGAAAGAAAAAGCTTTCATTGTATCACCTAGGCTGTAGAAGATTTCTTGGATCCAAGAATTTAGAATGCCAAGTTTCTTCTTACCTAGAATGAGACAAACACTTAAAAGAACCAAACCTATTAGATTTGCTAATAAATGTGAGATGATTTGGATACAATCTTGATTATATATCAAGACTAATTGGATCATTTTTTTCTGCATCTCTACACGAATATCTTGCGAATGCATTTCCGAATAATCTTCCATCATTATTTGTAACAGGAATAGTTCCTCTATTTTTTCAAATTTTGTTAGTGTCTTCTTTTTGTAAATAATCAATTTTTTTTTTTGACTGACCAATATTCCACCAATTTGTAACCCAAGATTCTAAACCGCTCTATAACGAAATTGAAATTCCCCAAGGCAATACTATTAAACATGTAAGGTATTGTAGAGAAGCTAATGCTTTATATTTGGCAACTTCCAATTTGTGAATCATTAATGATCTCGATTGGCTCGTTAGCTCTGCCCAAAATCTGAACAAAGTATGAATTATAGAATGAGGTATGCAGTCCATAGAATGATCTTTTGCGTAATTCTTCGACCTCGAGAGAAAATCTCTTTCTTTCGAATGAGGGATGGTTTGTTCCAGGTGAGAAGTAGAGTAAAAAAGGAAGGATAAATCCTTGGTAATCACTTGGATCTAGACTAATTTTGAACTCTTGACCCGAAGAATTCCTTCAATTGGCAAATTTATTTTCTTTGATACATATAGGAAATTATTTCTTCGAGCGCATCTCTAAAAAAAGTGTAAAAAACCAGTCATTTACTTCATTGTATTCTTTTGATATGTTATATCTGTGTTTATTGAACCTTATGTGCCTTTCTAATATATAAAGAATAATATTGATTGTTTTCTAACTGCCAAAGAATATTATGGTTTCATAAGTAACATTTCATGTTGGTGGAATATAAATTGACTATATGGTCTTCCCCCCTCGTTTCAAAATCCTTCAATGGAAACACACAAAAAATGGGCTAATTCGACATCTTTTTGTTCTATTTCATGCAGGGTCAAATTTTCTTCAGTACGAGTTAAGGGGATGTCTTGTTGGCCCTTTATTTCCATATAAATAACACAACGAGAAAAATAGACCTTCTTGAACTTCTATTTTGATCACCTAAATATCCTTCATAAGAAATTGGAGGAAAATATGACGATTTCTTTCGAGAAATCCCCAGCAAAAAAGGCATACAACTCCTTTTTCATCAAACTTATTATAAACACTACCCACATTGCACAAAATAGTGCACTACAAATAAGAGCTAATGAACATACCTGCAATCCCATAAAAATACATCACAATTCCTTGTGGAACAAAAAGTATTTGCTAAGATGACAATAAGGGTATTAGGTTCCTACCACGGTAACTTGAAATTCCGACCACAAAAAATCCTAGTGAACCTAAAAAGATGAGACAACAAAAAAAAATTGCTTATTTTTCGAGACCCTTTTATGGGTTCTATCCAGAGCCATTTGGATCGACGATTCATAGCAAGTTACGTCCTATTTAATTTGAGGGATTGAACAAATTTTGACTCCCACCCATAAGTCATTCCCATAAATTGGCTATATTCATAAACTACCATATTCATATAAGTATTTCACAAAAATAATATATCTCGATTTTATTCTTCTTCTTTTTCAATGCTATTTTTTTATTTGTGCTTTTTTTAGCATGGGAATTTTGTCTTTAAATTATTGACTATCAAAATAATACTTGATTGTATCAGTCAAATAAAAATATCAATCTCTTTATTCAAATGTATATATAAGCATATTTTGAAGTAGAAGTAAGAAATTCAGACATGGGTCTAATATGTCTTATACATATGATACCATATACATTTATATTTTTGTTATTTATCATATATGAATAGATCTAAATAAAGATAAATATCCATTTAGATCTATTTAAAGAAGATTTTATCTTATATTATATTCTAATATATATCAGATTCATAAAATTTCATCATTTTGAATATAAAAATAAAGAAAAAACATTGTAATTGCTGGAAAAAACAAGCCCACTAAAGGCACTAAAAGAGAGGGGAAGTTGTTGATTATCATATCAAAAGTATATAAAGTATTTAGTATTTTTTTCTATTACAAAGATAGATATAAGATCAAATGAGTGATAGGAGCAAATAAGCGGACGTGCCTTTCTTCGTAAAATACCTAGTTTTGTAAAGTAATTTATTACTTTACTTTTTTTGATACAAAACAAATGGGACCAATAACCACATTGTATATTGGTACATATAAATGATAAAATAGATCCGCTTTTCAATTCTATCTTTTGAAACTGTTCTATTAATAAATAGATGTTCAACTTTGAGACAAAGGTCTAATTCCATAGCATAATTTGTCTCTAATGCGAGAAAATTACATAGTGTCTACTTTTTTTGATAAAGGGGTATTTTCATGGGTTTGTCTTGGTATCGTGTCCATACCGTTGTGTTGAATGATCCTGGCCAGTTAATCATCGTGCGTATAATGCATACAAATCTAGTTTCTGGATGGGCCGGTTCAATGACTCTTTACGAATTAGCAGTTTTTGATCCATCTGATCCTATTCTTGATCCAATGAGGAGACAAGGTATGTTTGTTATACATTTTATGACTTGTTTAAGAATAAAGGATTCATGGGGTGGATGGAGTATAACTGGAGAAACTATATAAAATCCAGGTATTTGGAGTTATGAAGGTGTGGCCAGGGTATATATTATGTTTTCTGGTTTGTGCTTTTTAGCAGCTATCTCGCATTGGGTATATTGGGATCTAGATGTATTTTGTGATTACCGTACAAGAAAACCTTCTTTAGATTTGCCTAAGATTTTTGGCATTCATTTATTCCTCTTAGGAGCCGCTTGTTTCGGATTCAGATCATGTAATGTAACGGGTTTGTATGGCCCTAGAATATGGGTGTCTGATCCTTATGGACTAACTGGGAAAATACAACCTGTAAATCCAGCATGGGGAGCTGAAGGTTTTGATCCTTTTGTTCTGGGAGGACTAGCTTCTCATCATATTGCAGCAAGTATATTGGGTATATTAGCATGTCTATTCCATCTCAGTGTTCGTCCCCCCAACGTTTATACAAAGGATTACGTATGGGGAATATTGAAACTGTCCTCTCCAGTAGTATTATTGCTTTGTTTTTTGCAGCTTTCATTGTGGCCAGAACAATGTGGTATGGTTCTGCAACCACTCTGATTGAATTATTTGGTCCTACTCGTTACCAGTGGGATCAAGGATACTTCCAACAAGAAATAGATCGATGGGTTCATGTCGGTCTGGCTTAAAATCTAAGTCTATCAGAAGCTTGGTCAAAAATTCTTGAAAAACTTGCTTTTTATGATTACATTGGAAATAATCCAGCTAAAGGGGGGTTATTCATGGCGGGTGCAATGGACAATGGAGATGGAATTGATGTTGGTTGGTTAGGACACCCTATTTTCAAATATAAAAAGGGACATGAGCTTTTTGTACGTCGTATGCCTACCTTTTTCGAAGCATTTCCACTCATTCTATTAGATGAAGAAGCAATTGTGAAAGCTGATGTCCCTTTTACGAGAGCAAAATCAAAATATAGTGTTGAACAAGTAGGTGTAACTGTTGAGTTCTATGGTGGTGAACTTGATGGAGTTAGTTTTGGTGATCCCGCTATAGTAAAAAAATATGCTACATGTGCATAATTAGGTGAAAATTTTTAATTAGATTGTGCTACTTTGAAATCGGATGGTGTTTTTCGAAGTAGCCCAAGGGGTTGGTTTACTTTTGGGCATGGTACATTTGCCCTTATTTTCTTTTTTGGGCATATTTGGCATGGTGCTAGCAATCTATTCAGAGACGTTTTTGTCGGTATTGATCCGGATTTGGATTCTCAAGTAGAATTCGGGGCATTCCAAAAACTGGGAGATCCAACTACTAAAAGACAAGTGGTATAATATGATATTGCTCCGCTTGTTAATGCAATATTGAGAATTTGCATCTCAGGAATTAAAGTCTTTTGCTTTTGATTCCACTTTTTTTTATAAAAATTGTTGTAATTAGTACGGAAGCTATCTCTATTAATTATAAACTACGATCGAATCTATGGAAGCATTGGTTTATACATTCCTTTTGGTATCGACCTTAGAGATCAATTTTTTTTCTATTTTGTTATGAGAACCCCCAAAGCTCCCGATAAAGGGGGAAAATAATTTCCTATTTTTATAATCCTCTTTCTTACTTATAATAAAAAAAAGAAAAAAAAAGATCTTCCTGATCGGGAAGGTCATTTTTTCAACTAGTCCTCGTGCTCTTCAAAAGGATCTCGAAGTTGTTCAGAAGGTTTCACAAAGTTTATTAGATCTCAACCAATACTATTGTTTTTATGGCTACATAGACCATTGATGATAGTTCCAGAATCGAACCATTACAAACTACTGTAGGAAATTATTTAAAACCACTTAATAAAGAATCTGGTAGAGTTGTTCCCAGATGGGGAACTGCTCCTTTTATGGGCATTGCAATGGCTCTATTTGCAATATTCTTATCTATTATCTTGGAGATTTATAATTCTTCTAGTTTATTAGATGAAATCCGAGCTAGTTGGGTCTAGAAAAACTACCCGGATCCCGAGTTCACTGAAAACAAAAATAACTAAAGAAGAATTTTGAATAGCTTTCATTTTAAGGTTATGAAGTTATGGTAGTTTGAACGTGTAATTTCTTTTAATTTAAGGTTTTCAGAATTATGGGTGTGCGACTTGTTAAAATTGATCTCTATTCTAGTACATAAAACCGATCTGTTGTCTTTAGAAAATAAAGATGGTTCTCCTACCTTGTTAGATATTGCGCTAATAGTTAATATCTGGAGCACGAGGTATATAATTCAATAAAATCTAAACTACGGTTTTTGCCCGTTTTTAAGACCTCGTGACCAAGCTTATCAATAATTTGAAATAACTATGATAATAAATTGAGAGATCTATCTTCCTCTTTATACTGATGTTGACCAAAGAATGAGATAATATTCCATTTTTATTAGTTAGTATAGTGAGTAACAATGAAATGGAAAGGTTCTAACCCATAAAATTTTTTGAGTATTCAAAAAATCATTGGGGTGAAATGAAAATATGGGGTTTAGATTTATTCATCTATTGAGTTGAGATATTGACAAGATAATTCCTATGGATCGTCCATACTAGTTAGTCTCTAAGCAATTTATATTACGAATAGGATAAAAGATCATTCAAAAGGCCTGTAGCGATGTATTTTGCATAAGAATGAGCCAACTTGAAATTTGAGCATTATCACTATGAAGTTTTTTTCCTTCTTATTGTAGGAAATCATGGATTATTTTGAATCCTCTTCCTTCATACAAAGAAAGGAAATAGATATAAAATATTTTTTTTTACAAACTATGTACTTTGTTCAAAAAAGTATTTGAGTGTTCTTGTTTAAGCTGTATGAAAATAAATTTTTATATACGGTTTTTAGAGGGGGGATTTGAGTTTACCTATCTCAATAAAGTATACGATTGGTTTGAAGAGCGTCTCGAGATTTAGGCGATTACATATGATATCATTAGTAAATATGTTCCTCCTCATGTGAATATATTTTATTGCCTAGGGGGAATCACACTAACTTCTTTTTTGGTACAAGTAGCTACTGGTTTTGCTATGAGTTTTTACTATTGTCCCACCATTCTAGAAGCTTTTGCCTCTATTCAATACATAATGACTAAAGTGAAATTTGGCTGGCTAATCCGATCGGTCCATCGATGGTCGAAAAGTATAATGGTTTTAATGATGATTTTACATGTATTTCGCTTTTATTTAACAGGTGGAATAAAAAAACCTCATGAATTAACTTGGGTTACAAGTGTAATTCTAGCCGTATTAACTGTATCTTTTTGTGTAACTGGTTATTCTTTGCCCTGGGATCAAATTGGTTATTGGGCAATCAAAATTGTGACTGGTGTGTCTGAGGCCATTCCGTTAATAGGAACTCCTTTGGTAGACTTATTACGCAGAAGTGCTAGTGTGGGTCAATCTACATTAACCCATTTTTATAGTTTGCACACTTTCATATTACCCCTTCTTAAAGTTGTATTTATGTTAATGCATTTTCTAATGATCCACAAATAGGGTATTTCAGGTCCTTTATAAAAAGGAAATATACAGTTTGAATTAGTATTCAAAACCTATTATTTTTTGATATATCATTGCCGCGAAAAACATGTTTCTCGGATTTCTCCTTCCAATGATTAAGTATATTTAATACAAAGAATTGAAGCAGATACTCATCTCAAATGGAGAAAATGGATTATGGGAGTGTGTGACTTGAACTATTAGTTGGGCTATGCAAATCAATTTTAGGATCTGTCATATAAATATTTAGATCGAAATGTGTCTCTGTCCCAAATTTATTTCCAAAAATAAGAGGTTTAGAACCTGGGTAAAAGGTGAACACTTTGTTGTGTGTGTTATAAGAGAGTTATTTCTATGATCAAATCCAAATTAGGCTATGTGAGATCCATGTAATAGTAATAGAATTTAATAAGTAAATTTTATTACTTAAATTTATCCTTTCCTTTTCATAGTATGAAAATGCATGCATTTCCCTTGCTTTTTTAATACGATAAATTATCGAAGTAAAGGGAGGGGTCTAAAGAAGAAAAAAGGCCATATCAATAACAAGTCAATACCTTGTATGCAAAATACATGTTGTGAGGGTCTAGATAAACACAGATTACAAGGAATAAGATGATCCAAAAGGCATATTGATCACGATCAAATTTGTGAGCTTACTTGGTAACTGAGCATACAAAAAAAGAAATTTATGAATTTTCTATAGATCTGCTTAGTTATACTTATTCTAACGATACATCATTCATCATTTTTATTTCAACTAATGCTCGAGCCGGATGATCAAAATTGACATGTCCAATTCTTTCGAGGGATAGATTCATTCATAAAAATCTTCTTATCCCAATAACAAAGAAACCTGACTTGAATAATCCTGTATTAAGGGCTAAATTAGCTAAAGGCATGGGACATAATTATTATGGTGAGCCCGCTTGGCCCAATGATCTCTTATATATTTTTCCAGTAGTTATTTTTGGTACTATTGCATGTACCATAGGTTTACCATGATTGGTGAACCAAAAAATCCATTTGCAACTCCTTTGGAAATATTACCCGAATGGTATTTTTTCCATGTATTTCAAATACTTCGTACGATACCTAATAAATTATTAGGTGTCCTTTTAATGGCTTCATTACACCAAATGACGACGAACCTTGATCTGGACTTACTACAATTGTTGCCCTTTTATATGGTGTTTGTATGATACTAGAAGTTGCATTTGGTTTCATTGAACGTAATATGCGATTAGTAGTTTCTTGCCAACTTCATTAAGGCGATGTTGCATTTCCTGCGCTACATGCCATTTTTGTCATTTTAACTTATAAATTTAATTTTAATTTTTTGGATTATAAAAGAGAGGTATATCTTTTGGAATCAACTTTGATAATTAGAAAAAATCTCTTACCGTTTGGGTGCTAGAATACCAAATGCTATATATATGGGCTGGACTCGTTTGGTTCACCCGAAAGATGATTGAGAAGATGCATAAGGATTTTTAATTATTTATTTCTTAATTTCTTTGAATATATATACACACATGTGTGTATATATACCTATACACATGTGTATATATGCACAGGTGTACACATGTGTGTATATACACGTGTGTGTGTACATATATATACACACACACATATATATATACACATGTATATATACACACATAGATGTGTATATACACACACATATGTATAGACACACACATGTGTGTATATATACACATGTGTGTGTATATATATATGTGCATGTGTGTATATACATGTGTGTGTATATACACATGCACACACATGTATGTATATACACACCTATATATACACATGTATATATGTGTATATATACACATATGCACACACATGTGTGTATATACACTCATACACACATATTTATGTATATACACACACATGTATATATATATATATATATATATATATATATATATATATATATACACACACACACACACACACACACACACACACACACACACA
>MU223799.1:280547-292089 GCA_018584345.1 Thuja plicata
TGCAATATCCAAGCTCAAATGCTCAAATGCTCCTCCAAAATTGCTCTCCAAACCTGCAACATAACAATACTAAAAATTCTAATATGAAAATGAGAAGGAGAGGTCTCCTTTTAAAGGAAAGTGAACGGTTGAGATTAAGAGACAAAAATAATTGATCAATGGTTGAGATTAAGAGGCAAAAACCCACCACTTAGGAAGATGTGATGAAAAAGAGATTTTTATTTAATTTAATTTAATTTATTGCCTTTTTCATCAAATAAAGCGCTTTAAGTGGGGATTTTTATTTATTTAATTAAAAGAGAGGTTTTTCTTTCAACTAAATAAATTAGAAGAATTTTTTTTAATTAAATGAGGGAAATTGAATTTAATTAAATAAAATGAATTTTATTTAATTAAAAGGGAGGTTAAATCTTTTAATTAAATAATAGGAATTTTATTTAATTAAAAGAGATATTAAGTCTTTTAATTAAATAAGATGAATTTCATTTAATTAAAAGGGAGATTAAATCTTTTAATTAAATAAAAATGATCAAACCTTAGGAAATATTGAAATAATTGAATAATTGAATTAATTACAATTTGATCAAGGAAATTGATTTGAATTGAAAATGTTTCAAAGCATTGATTCAGAAATTTGATAAATTTATAAAATAATAAATGGGGCCCAAAGTCTAGGCGACCATTTTAGGGTGCATATATATATATATATACACACACACACACATGTGTATACACACACACGTATGTATATACGCATGTATGTATATACACATGTGTGTATATACGCATGTATGTATATACACATGTGTGTATATACACACACACCTATATGTATATACACACTTGTGTGTATATACACACCTATGTGTATATACACACATGTGTGTATATACACACATGTATGTATATACACACATGTGTGTATATAGCAATATAATATACCAATGTGTTTCAAAATGAAGGTTTGGAGAAGTCACGGATCCAACGAGATATTATATTTGGTTTTATAAAAATTGGAATTGGAATTCAAAATTCCAATTCCATCTATTTGAGTGGAAGATGCATATGCCCATTTTGGGGTAAAATTGGAATTTCAAAATTCCTATTCTAATTTTTTTGGATGGACACAAACATTGAAAAAAGAAAACTGGGAATTATATAATGCCAATTCCAGGCATATTCCAGCTATCAAACGGGCCCGCCCCATTTGGTTGCGGGAATTAGGAAATGTCGAATTTGATCAAATGCTGGAAATGGTCAAATCATGGATTTGATATTCCAGTTTTTTTAATTTTTGGAATATAGTTTGGGACTGTTTGTTTGATTCCTCATTTTGAAACTGGAATTGGAATTTGAGTACAATGTTTTTTTGAATTGTTTTAATATTTTTGAATTTAATAATTCACTTTTAATAATTTATTTATTTATTTTTACTTCATTTAATTTTATATAGATAATCATAAACAAGTTTATTTTTAAAAAATGTAATAATTTTTAAAAAATTTCAATTATTTTTGAATAAGTTTAATTTTTTTTTAAAATTTAATATAGAAAATCGTAACTAAGTCATAAACAACAAAGAAATCACGAGTTTACCAAAATATGTCCAACGTATCTACATGAAATTCTAAAAAAGGTTCAGTATCTAGAATAGCCCTCTGTTAACCACATTTACGCATATGGTCCCAACAAATGCTTATGTGGATTATCTTGTTCAAATCATTCACTACTTTTTCTCTCCTTTTACAGTTTGTGCCAAATGATTATCTAATAAAATAATTTTAGATGACACATCCTTCAATTTAGGATTCATAGTAGAGGAGTGACACTGATTCTAGAGTTGGTGAATTTGTCTCCTTGATATACAAACTTAAAAAACCCTTGATAAATTTGATGTAGTTATGACAGATGTCTATGAATGATTTGATAGGTCACAAGAAATTTGGTGATGCTTAGAAAAATACATTAGAACTTCTAAAGTCATTAGCTACACTATGAGTCACTCTATCAATCAAACATAAGTGTAAATCTAACCTATGTAAGTAAATATTAAATTTGCATGCACAAATACGATCTCAATAAATTCTTAAATATTTGATTTTAATTTGTTGTAAATTTATTTATTTATTTTTGCATGAGTTAAACTTAAAAATAATTGATGACAACAAACAAACATGTTATGAATGTTCCATACTATTATGCAACTAGAAATATAGTAAAATGTTAAAAATTAGATTCATTAAATACAACACCAAGAATCATAAATGAAGCATTTAATGTGTCTAGTTGACACACAATCATAAGTGAAGAAGGGTAAAGTTGGACATAAATTAGAAATTGAAATTTAAAAATTTAAATTTAGGTAATTATGGTTTTGGCCTATAATAAGAATTGGATGAATATGAGTTTGGAATCAATACATCAAGGTGTGCTCACAACAACACATAAGATTGTAATAGCAAAAATAAATCAATAACAACAATTCTAAATATCAAATAATTTAATGAACAAAATTACATTTTCAAAAATAAAATTAAACAACTATTTACAACTTTCACATATAATCAAAATACAAAATTAGCATAGACTATCCAATCATTCAAATTTTAATATTTAAATAAAAATCCAAAATAAAATACAAAATTATAAAGTACACAATTTTCACCATTACAATAACAAGAACACAATCTCTACCTGTCTCCACCTTGAGTTATCCTGTGAATAAAATAATGTGTCAAGTTGGAATCTTTATCACAGAGAGAACAACTCTACATCAAACTTCTAGGGTTTGGAGGGTTTGGAGAGTAGATAGAACATATCTACAAGAAAGCAGCACAATAGCAGAGAAGGCGATCAAGAGCAAAGTACTAACGCCTCTGTAACCCCACTAGTAACCCCAATCCACCGCCCTCAGAGTCTGTTGTTCTTGGCGGCCTCTTGTGGAAGGATTGTGCGCATTTATGTCAAATCTGATTCCTTCTGCTCTCAGTTGCTGAATTGACTGAAACACTGCCCCAGAATCCTCCTTCTCTTCCTCCACCTGGTTTTGAATCTCCGATTGAAGGTGAAATTTTTTATGGATGCCGTGAAGTGTGACCGCTAGCGCTATGGCCGTCAGAAAGAAGGGACACGGCCAGCATTTGCAGGTCTTCGAATTCGGCTGCACCGCCGCTTGAAAAATTGTGGTCAGAACAACGCCGAGGAATATGAAATAGAGGCCGAGCAATTGATATATTTCGTTCTGGATGTTCCCGCGCCTCCTTTCCTTCTTTTCGATCCGGCCGTTTAGGACGAGTTCTTCCTTTTCCCACAGCTTCAGGCTCAATTTGAGCGCCACCCTTTCTTGAATTTGCTTCAGAATGTCCTAATAAATTTATTTAAATTTGTTTGCACGTCGACCTGAAATGGTTTCAAAATGGGAATTGATAAAACAGGAATTTGGCCTTCAAATTCCAATTCCACCTTTTCAAGTGGAAGATGTAAATGCTGACCCAAAATGAGCATTTACATCTCTCTCTTCTATTTTCATTTTGCACTGCGAAACAAAGGATTGAACAAAATCGAAATTATGAAATTATAATTTGACTAAAAACTTGATTTTCTCAAAATAAGGTTTTGAAATTCTGGTTTTGTGTATTCGGAAGATAGTTTGGACTGTTTGGTTGATCTAGAAGATGACTAAGACAATCCATCTTCTGCATTTGGTTGCCGATTTTGAAATTAGAATTGGAACTGAGAAATTCCTATTTATGTGCATGTCCTCTGACAGTATCTCTCATTGCATTGATGCCTTGTATGGTTGGATTCAATCGACAGAGTACACGGATTCTTGCAGCTTGGAAGAGAACATTTTTTCCCACATATGTGCTGAGGAGAATTACACTTGTGTTGACCATGGTACCCAACTCTGAGAGAACATTCCTTATTACAACTTGAAGACACCCCATACAAGTAACACCTCTCCCCAAAAGTATGGTTTTTCTCTTTGCAGTCATGAGCTCCTTCATGCCCTGCCAAATCCTTGCATGATGTTAAGAGGTCTCCATCTCGAGCACAATAAGTGCAACTGTCTACACATGAATGACTCCCCATACAATCATGGTGGTCATCACGGCCCTTCTCCATCACACAACTCCAAAAGCAAACAGAGCATTTGTATCCACAAATTGATAGGCCTTGCTTTACTTACACAAGAACTACATTGGCCTCTAGCTGCAACCTTTGCACCTCATAATTATCACTGAAATCTGTTGTGTTTAACTTTATCCATTGTTGAACTCTGTGATGCCTTCTGTCCACCAATGCCTCCAGGGACTTCTGGAATAAAGAGAACCACTTGTCACATTTTCTTCCACTCCTGGGTAAAACCATCTCCAATTTTGACATGATTTCTGATAAAACATCTGTAACAGTAACAAGAGTTGCTGATTCTTTCAGCGGTGATAGAGGGAGGCCCAGATCCTTTATGTTCCATGAAATATCCTGGACGACAACAGGAAAATCTGGAACTTCTTTCTGTGTGTCGAAATTCTTCAAGACCCAAATTTCTTCATTCACATTTGTCCCAGGAAGAGATCCCATGTGTATCGCCGCTAGATGATTTCTCCTCAGAATATTAGTTGTTGTTCACAAAAACCCAAAACCAGAAAATGATTTCAAATTCCACCTATTGGGTGGGAAGATTGTGCCGCCCATTTTGGGGTCTAAAACCGGATTTGCATATTTGCAACCCAAATGACGGATTCAGCTCAAAACCGGAAAACCCACTGCCAATTCCAGTCGTATTCCCCCAACCAAACGGGGCCTTAGGGAAGATGATCTTATTGTTGAGAATATATAAAATTAAAGCATGTGGCATGGCCCCCCAAAAATACACACAATATTTATTAGTATAAGAAAAGAAAATCACATTCATGTGATGATATATAGATGTATTAAAAATACATGATTTAAACTACAAATTCTATATTAATGGTTTTTCTTTGTATTTTATATTTTTCAATAAATGTTTAAAAATTAGCCTTCCCATGATATACAAGGTTGATTAACCTTTGGAATATTGACAGGACTCAAATATAAGCGTTGTATGTTTTATTTTATAACAAGAAAGTTATTTACAATTTTGTTCAATTTTAACATTATTAGGATATTTGCTTTTACAAATTATTCTTTTTAATACTTAAACTATTTTCTTAGAATAAATCACTTTAATTGATATGTTTACCAATTTCATTATGAGAGTGTTGTTATAGGGTGAAATTGAGGGCGTGGATCTAGCGAGTAGCAAGCGTGGGAAAGATTAAGCTCATTGCTTGCTACCCCATTTGCTTGATCTTGGGAGAAACACTTTGTTTAAACATGCTTGTTTTAGAGTAGTATTGAGATGGACAACCTACATAGAAGCCTTGATGCTTCAAACTTGTGAGCATCATTTAGATGCAATGAATGCTAAGTAGACCATTCATGCTTATCAGAGTGAGGTTTTTGTGAACCATTACTCATGACATGTAGCTAATTTAGCACAAATATCATACAATTGAATCTTCATAAAGCATCATATCAATTCATTAAAGTGTGAAGAACACCACCTACTCGATAAACATACAAATTTCCTTATACAATTGAATCATCATAAAGCATCACATACATTTGATGATTTGTAAGAACACCACCTACACAACAAACACAAAAATTCCTTTGCACATAGGTTTCTTGTAAACAACTACACATGAAATATGGGTCAACGAGTTTAACTAAAATACTAAATAGTTGAATCCTCATAAAGCATCACATAATTTTGATAAACTATGAAGAACACCACCTACTACTAATATACACATTTGTTAAATTGCACAACTTGATTAACTAATTCAGAATCTCCATACATGTGAATATTCCCAAAATTTTCAACAACATACATTACATAATACAATTTACAAACACTCATATACCCATATTATAGTCTATGGAAATTTTATATCTTCAAACAATATGAAATTAAAGCCCTTATAGGGAAGAAGAAAATTTAGTTATATTCTTACTTTGATGGAAAAGGTTCCATGAGTAACTAAGAATAAAATCCTCAATGTTGCATCTAGCTACACTGCTTGCGTCCATTAGACCAAACTTGGACTAAGAAGCACCATAGAAAACTAGGGAAAGTAATTGGAGGAAAATTTTGTGAGATGGAGTAGGGTGCTTGAAGATAATTTGGCATCAATTTTATAATTAATAAACAACTGGAGTTCCTCGTTACTAAAGCAATCAAAAGGTTATTGAACAGTAATAAGAATATAAATACAACTCTAACAATGCTATAGATAGTTTTGCTAGCAATAAATTAGGGGTCTTCACCCTAGTCTTCATAGATTCTAGCATTTCTATCTTTCTAGTTATTCCAATGAGAATACATGGGGGGAAATTTTGAAAGGATCTTCAAGAGAGGTTTATAATCAAATGAGGATGATTAGAGAGTGTTTTGTGTGGAATAAATTATGGCCTTTGGCAAGTGTACATTGTGTTGGATATCAACCTTGTCCATGGAAAGTTTCCATACTTTACATGGAGAGTGAGTTGCATAGTTAGAACAAGTGCTCAATGGTTCATCATCTTTGTGGTATTGGCTACACCGGTGTCGTCCAGTGATGCCCTTGTTGACCAAGTTATCATGAGGGAGGATTTTGGAGTGCCAAATTGGACAATTATAAAACTTAACTTTATGAATTGGAAGAAAGTGAACTAGATATTTAAATAGGGGAGGTCAATCTCTATAGTTTCCTTGTTTTGAGAATCTTGGCCCCTTCTTTTATAGAGAATCGCTCAATTTGGGATTTATTCATAAAGAAATCTGTCACCTTGGTTGTGGTAAGCAGGCTTGTATTCATTGAGATTGTCTCACATTGTAATTGCTACAAAAGGTGACCAAATGATTTCCAGTCAACTCCAAATTTAGACCAATCAATTGTATTTGAAAGTTTTTTGAATAAACTTCTTTTGTTACACAACATCTTTGTATATACAATGATAATGTGGTTATTTATTGATTATTGGATCATCCCAATTAAATAACAACCATTATATATTTTTAGAAAACAAGTCAAACAAATTTTGCCATTAAGCTTTGGATTTTGGAAGACCCACCTTTAGGGTTGATAGTTGAAAGAAGATGAACATGGTTGGAACCAATTGTACTTAACAATGATAATATTTTTCTAGAACATTTAAGGAGGGTTGAGGAGTTACAACTAGCCTAGGTTGGGTGTAAATACATATGAGTAGAAGGGTGAATCCTCAAGCTACCACTCAACTTGTCTTTGGTGACTATTTGGCAATGGGATTGATTTTTTTTTTTTCATTTTTTGTTGTGCCTTCCTCCATGCTAAAATAATGTTCAAACAAGTTTTCCATTTGTTGAATGCATTTTGTAGGATCACAGTAGATAGATAAGATACAAATAGACATACATGTAAGAGTATCTTTAAGAAAAAATAGTTTTCCTGCAAGTGATAACTAGGATTTAGATAACGTTGTTATCCTTTTTTGGATTTAAAAAAAAAGTTGTGCTAACAACACTTGGCTTTACTCTATGGGGATGTCCAAATATTCATATATACTCTGAATTCCTTTTCTGAATCAAAGGAACAAAGAAAAACCAAGGTCCTCACTAAGGAAGTTATTAAGAGTGTAAAAGTTATAAAAGTGTAGATATGAGCTCCAAATGTTAATTTACAAGATGAAACTATTGCAATAAAATATTTTTTCAATTTTTTACAAATTTAAAATTTAATTATTTAACAATTCCAATGACCACAAAAGATTATGCAGAAGCATAAATAAACAAGCCATAAACATGCAATCCATAACCAGATTTATACAAAGAAATCCCTTTGAGAAGTTCTTATAGAGAACGAGTACATGTATATGTCAATGTTTTCCAACTTATTTCTCTAAATACCCTCTAAAGGTTAGCCACGTCTTATTCTCAAAGGATTTGGATCAGTTTCCAATGAACAAGGACTAAACTTAGGGCTAGATCCTTCTGCACTTTTGGTTTTGCAAGGCCAAGGAGGGTAACCATATTATAATTTGTTCTGATTTGTTTCAACAACTTGTATGATATTGTATAACAAAATTATTCATATTTTGAACCAAGAAAATGATAATTGATCCATTGTTTGGCTATTATCTTGGATTGGTTTCTTTCCTTGCTCTGAGAATATAAACCTTAACTTAAACCTATAACATGCATAAAAGCAAATGTTGATTCTTTTGATTTTAAATTTGATCTCTAATTTGAAAGACTCAAACTTTTAGGCTAGTGCCTTATCAGTGTTATTCACAGTTCCTTAGCAAGATCAACTCAAAACCCAATAGGCTTATGAAACTAATGCCTTACACCAATTTACCTATTTGTAAATTTTGATATAATTCTTCTTTTAGATACTTAACACCACACCCAAACCCTTGTGTTTAACTTAAAGCATTGTTTACCTTTTCCTTAAAAAGATGCAATAAATTGAACACACAATGAACAAACCATAGAGATGAAACACACGAAACTTGTCCATTATATTTCAAAGAGTAGAAGGTACAATATTATGGATCCAATTATAACAAAATTAATTGAAGCTTTCTCTATTCAGATTTTGAAGTTTCTTTACAAACATGAAAAATGTTCAAGCTAAAGCCTCCTACTATAAATACCTATCTGTGACACTACACAAGAATTCTGATCTCTCCTAAAGTTTAGAGGTTGAATAAGGCACAATGGCTTAAAATTCCCTTTTATAAGAACAAGGGAGAAAATAAGGTTAAAGCCAATTGTACATTTTTCACATTCTCATTTGACAATCAACTACAATTTATGCCCAAAAAGATAGCATATCAGAATTTGTAGAAACAAAAATAGAAACTTGAAGAAGGAGAAAGAGAAATTGAAACCACTTGGACGCAAGAATGAATTTCTTCTATTCCCAAAGATGGAAAAATATAATTCACACAAAAAATTAGGAGCTATTTGTAGAGTCAAAAATTGCATACCCCTTCACAATTACACCTTAACTTTTGTAGCCTCTTTAGTGTCAATTCCCCTATCATTTCAGCCCTTTCATCCTTTATATCTTAGGATGCTTAGGACACTTTTTAGCAGCTACATTTCAAGGAATTACTTTTGCATGAAACACGTATTTCTCATGTCTCCCGTCATTTTTTAGCATGATTTTTCAATAAAGGATAGCCTATCCGGTAAGATATTAATATAAGATGGAAAATTGGATTTATCTATTTCTATGATAAATAGCTTGTGTGCTATGAGAGATTGTTGTAGAAAGTTAGAGAGAGAGAGAGAAAGAGAGAGAGAGAGAGAGAGAGAGAGAGAGAGAGAGAGAGAGAGAGAGAGAGAGAGAGAGAGAGAGAGAGAGAGTATGCATTTAAAAGTGAGACGAGGCGTGAAAGGAGCCCTTGAATGTTTCCACCTCCATAGTAGCCAGATAGATAGATAGAACAAAAGATAAAATGATAAATAAACGATTTAATAGATAGGGGATCTGTCGCCTGCCTTGGTCGGTGGAAATGACTCAAAATCTTCTAAAAAAGCTCAAGGGATCCTTCTTTCCCGCCTCTTCTCACTTTTATATCCATATTTTCACTACCTTGACTCTCTCTAGCTTCTCTCTTGAATCCTCTCACACTCTTTCTTGCATTCTCTTAGGTTTCAAGTCTTTCTCTTGCTCTTTCTCTCTTGCTCGCTACAAAAATCTCTCATAGGACACAAGCAATTACTTTATCTAGGACACAAGATAGAGATATGTCTTATTTTCATTTATGCATAGAGATACATGTCTTATTTCTACATATCTTTTATTTATCTATCTTGTTTATCACATCAGAAAATGATAGCCTATCTAGTAAGATATTGATATAAGATGGAAAAATAGATTTATCTATTTCTAAGATAAAATAGCTTGTGTGCTGTGAGACATTATTGTAGCAAACTAGAGAGAGAGCAAGAGAAAGATGTAAAACCCAAGAGAATGCAAGAGATTTCAAGAAAAAGTGTGAGAGGATTCAAGACAGAAGCTAGAGAGAGTCAATGTAGTGAAAATATGGATTTAAAAGTGAGAAGAGGCAAGAAAGTAGGAGTCCTTGAGCCTTTTTGGAAGATTTTGAGTCATTTCCACCGACCTAGCCAGGCGACAGATCCCCTATCTATTAAATCATTTATTTATCATTTTATCTTTTGGTCTATCTTTCTATCTGGCTACTATGGAGGTGGAAACATTCAAGGGCTCCTCTCTCTCTCTCTCTCTCTCTCTCTCTCTCTCTCTCTCTCTCTCTCTCTCTCTCTCTCTCTCTCTCTCTCTCTCTCTCTACAACAAACTCTCATAGCAATATCCATAACTCTCTTGAATTTATCAAGCTTATCCAGTAATATATTTCTATCTCTCTTGTGTCTCTGAGCATCTTGGGATTTAGCACATCCCCTATCTATCAAATCATTTATTTATCTATTTATCTTTTGATCTATCTATCTATCTTGCTGTTGTGGAGGGGGAAACATTAAAATAGGGACTTGAGTGAGGCGAATATCCAAACATATTTCCTCCCTTGTGTATGTGGAGGTGGAAACATTAACATAGGGACTTGACTGAGGCAAATATCCAAACATTTTTCCTCCCTTGTGTGTGTGGAGGTTTATTTGAAGAACTCAAATGCACAAATGTTTATTTTTCTTATTTCTACTTATCTTTATTATATTTCATATCTTGTTACATTTTTTATTTTGAGTTTCGCAAGTTAGTTGAGACACAGAGTTGAGTTTTCTCCATATTTTGAGTACTGTCACGGTCCATACGAGACTACAATGTGCTATAGAGACGTTCGTGCACTGCGTTGACATCCTTGATTGAGATGCTAAGATTTGGACCAAAACTCCCTGTCGTCTCCTCTTTCTATTCTATAATAAAAATCTTCATTTTCTTTATCTATAACTGTATATCTTCACCAATTTATCTAGTTAGAGATATCTAAAAGTATTTTGTGAAATTGGCTTTCAAAGGAACTGTTCAGGCTTAGAATTGTTACCTTACATCAGGCATTAGAGCTAACAACAATTCCATCCTCACAATGGAAACTTCCTCTAGCTGTGGGTGAACTATGGATGAGGAAGAGTCTCTGGATTCTAGGCCGGTTCCTATTTGATTCAGGATATCACCTCCTGATTCAAAACTTGATGGGGAAAAGGGAAAAAGGATTAAAACTAAAAGGGAAAATAGGGTGATACACCAATGAATAATTCAAACTTCTCAAAAAGATGAATTTCAATCCTGACTCACAAACAAATATTTTAACAATCTGATTCTCTGTTCAACATATAGGTTAACAAACTCATGCTATTAGGGTTCTACCACAAACAAATTGGAGAATTAACAACATACATTTCTCATGCAAGGCCTAGGGGCAGCTAATTTTCTTGAGAAGGAACATAATTTCATTCACTTCCTTCAGATAATAACCAATTTAACACTTGCTAGAAAAGATGAAA